>JARJUA010000312.1:0-58170 GCA_030787035.1 Aschersonia sp. MBC 877 | reverse complement strand
CCCCCCCCCCCCCCGCCCCCCCCCCCCCCCCCCCCCCCCCCCCCCCCCCCCCCCCCCCCCCCCCCCACGGATCATCTGTCGGCATAGGAAGCTGGATGGCTTCATCCGTCATGGTCGGCGGGCGACCAGTCAAGCAGCTCAGCCAGCGGTCAAGACAGTAGACTGACCAAAAGACTCGCTTGCCACGCTCATCGACCCAGCCGCGGTGCGCACCTAACATGATGCTGATGTGCATGGCGGCAGCGACGTACATGTACCCGGCATCGGCACGATTTGTTTCCACGAGGTAGAAACTCATCATGGCTAAAGACGCAACATCGCTAATGGTTCGACGATAGACATCCAATGGGTTACCCAGGAGCATGGCAGCTCGGGCATAGTACATTTCGCTCAGCAGCAAGTGAGAGTCCGAGTTGGGTGGCGGCTGCGCATCTGTGCTCTGACAAGCCAAGGCAAGAGCGGCGTGGTAGAAAGCCAGATGACGGTAGGCACTGAGGTCGACCTCGTCTGTCGGCAACGCTGGCGCACGCAGTGGAATAGAGCTCAAGTCTCCCCACCAGTAGATTCCTCCACTAGGCCACTGACCGTCGCCGTCTTGTATGAAATGTCGCAATTCTGACAGGACGAGGCTGATAGTGCTGTCCGGAGGCAGCCACAGTGGATTCACCGCATGGTTCGCAGGACACTGCTCGTCGTTGGTGAAATTTCCCAGACTTGACAAGAATCGGCTCTGCTCAATGGTCGACGGTCGATCCTGGGGCGACGTGGGAAGTGCAGAGCCCATGACTTCCTTGAGATGATCGAGAAAGGTGGCACCAGCCGTCTCGCCCATATATCTCCCGATGCCGTCTGAATCCTGGAGTAAGCGGCCTGGACTCAGGATCCGGTCATCATCAGTCGGTTCCGTCTTGACGGAGGTCGTGACCGACGGCCGACTGTCCGACACGCTCCAGGCTCCATCGCCGGGCTGGCTCGCTCCGGCTTTGACGGCAAAGGGACCAACCGATGAGGATGAATCGGGACTGGCGACATGGTGAAGAAGGTCCTGTCGTCTGCTCGGGTCTGTCACGGCATCCTTCAGAGCCTTTTCGTAAATGTCAACTCTTCTCCTGAGATCCTCCAGCTCGGCGCGTGGAACGGAAATCTTCTCGACAACTGAGGGATAGACGCAGTCGCGCGCTGTCGAATTGCATTGGCTACAAGGGCGTTCGCCAGAGCACTTGATTCGACGAATGTTGCAACTGTTGCAGCTGTCCAAGTCGCGTCGAAAGTCGACTTTAGTTAGCGGTCAATTCCATGCTACATATTCATCATGAGTGGGCTTCTCGGGGCTTAATTCGGATTCACCCCCAAAAGTGGCCCCCTCCTTTTTAATGCCGAGCATCCTGTCCTCCGGCAAGCTCGTAACAAGGGAGGGGGGTGAGCAAAGAGCAGCGTTCAAGGGTATCCTACTTACGCTGTTGCCACCCTTTTTCGATTTTCTGGAGCTACCTTGTGTCGTCGGGGATTGACTGGCAATCGCTGGGCAGGTTTCCGATCGCTGTTATCAAGCTGCATCTTTCATCTAGGTGAGAGCAGACCGCTTTCCTTTCGGCTCGGCAAGGTCCTCTGCTTCACCGACCGGCTCGACAGACGACGAGAAGAGCGTTACTCTGGTGAAGATGGTCTTGTTGAAGATGTCCCACTCCCAGTGTGTTGCGAGGCTCCAGTGATGATGGAGCGACGTGTATGTGTGCGTTGTCAAATGGCGAGCGTGGTAGACAAGAGAAGTCGAGGCCGCAGGGCCACAGGAACAGCATGGGGGACGTGTGAGGATGCGAGAAGGCTGTGGTAGTCGAATGTAATGAAGCTTGGCCAAGACAGCAAGAAAAGAAAACCGAGTGCCAGCTCCGAGAAGAAATAGACAGGGAGAGAAGGCACACCTATACGATCAAAGCCGATAGGACTATGAAGAACATAGAGGTGACTACATGCACCGCCCCTATAGGCGGCCTCCCCCTTCCGCCTCTTACTGCTCGTTTGTTCTGGAAATGCCAGAGTCGAGAGAGGCTAGGACAAAGCAACTCTGAACGAGTTGTGGTCGTGGCGACAGTGACGAAGCAAGGATGACGGCCACACGTCGGCAATCGTAACGGGGTGCGTGCCTAGAGACATTGAAGGACAAAAAAGCTGCAGGAGGTGTGACGAGTAAGCCTCGTAGGGCTGCACGCGAATCCCGGCCGACGCAGACCTGACTGGTTGCTCGCTCTGGGAGGAGTGAGCGGAGACTGTAGGACGTGTGTCATGGGTGGTAGGTAGTGGTAAGTGGTGGTGGTGGTGGTGGTGGGATGGCCGAGGGGCCTAACGCCGACGTTGACGTTGACGTTGACGTTTGCCCCGGTCGGTCCTCAGTGCCATGAACGGTTGATTGGACGGTATATGGTGCAGAACAGGGAAAAGTCGTGCCCTGACCGAGATGTGGCCGTTTCCCACGTGTGTGCTGTCCGGCAAAACAAGTATTTCCCACCCAGGTCAAGGCACACATTCGATTGTCGAGACGAAGCCAGGTCTGAAGGGGGTAAGGGGAAAGAAAAGCCAAAAGTCGGGGCACAGAGAGCTTGACATTGATTCCTCTTTCAGCACGGCCATGACGGACAAGAAGAAGATTTTTCTGGCTAACAGTAGCCAGCGTTCGAAAGACCGATAGCCAATGGACTGACGGACCTTCAAAGATGGATGTCGTGGAGAGTTCCCCGAAAGACCCTCCCCCAAGCTACCTTGGGCAGAAGAAGCGGGGAGGAACGGACTGGCGGCGGAGAAGGGAAAGAGCGTCCCGTCGCTGCCTGCTGAGGTGGGCGAATGTCCGAAACGCGCTGGATCCCAAGGCAGATACATTCGTAGTCGTAGATCCCCATGTTTGGCCCAGCTTTCAAGAGGCCCAGGCCCGATGAGGGAGTCACGCTTGCCCGGTTGGCCGTGGTATGATAAGCGGAGAATAGTATTCCTCTGATCTTTCACGCAATTGGCGGTTCCCTTTTCTGTTTCCCCCGACCCCGGACGTCGCCGGAGGGGGGGCCCTCTCTCCCCTCCTCCTCCCCCCCCCACCTCTACAGCGGCCGTTTATGCGCGTTTCCAACGCCACGGGCACATAGAGGCTGCACTCTACGACCTTCGCCGGCCCGCCAACACGGGCCCTTTCCCGCCAGTGACTCGAGTCTCCGAAGCCATGTACCGGGTGACTATGTCAAGCAACCTACCCGACGGCCCAAACCACCGCATAATCAACATTGCGCTCCGCCAAATCGTCTGTTTAGCGCATCGTCGCCGAGCGAGACCCGCCTCAGCCTTTTTCCCCCCCCAGCGGCGCCGTACCATGATTAATGTTGGGGGCCTCCTCATTCTGGCCTAGCGGTGCCTTTCCCGTGTCTGCACCCACGCAACTTTCTTCGTCGTCCCACATCAACACGCACTTCGTGACCGTTACGAGTCAATTGTTGATTGCCTTGGCCCAGGTGCGGTGCCGGAACTGACTTCCTGGACGGGGAAATGATGGCCGGCCCTTTTGGACAGCGACGCGTCATCGTGAACGTCTGCGGACGGTGGGCGCTCTCGTGCGAGGGCCGAAATTACGCGTCATGCAGCAGCCTGCATGTCAGGCAGCGATCTTCTCGTTTTGCCTTCTCAGAGCCATTCCCATGGCCCGACGGTCCATGTGAAGACAGAGACGATCAGAGTTGACCGAGACATGTTTGCCGGCCGAAGAACGAATCGGGCTCACGTCAATCCAGCAAGGCCACTCGAGCCTAGACCTCTGATCCCTTGATCCATGCCAATATGTGCCATTAATACCCTCACAAAATCCCCATTTCACCGCTGGGGACTACTGACCGCCTTTCGACTTTCTGACCAATTTTTTTTTACCCGACGTGTGAGTGGCCGCCCGGCAGCCTTCTGCGTGCTGTCAAGGTCTCTCGGGCACGGCAAATGCTGCATAAAATGCCTTGATAAAGGCAGAGGTGGGTAGTATACATATGCGAATATCCCGGCACGGGCATCCCCTGGCAGCGCGATGGCTTCAACTCTACAGGACGACATGTGCAATACGCTCACGCACCTTACCTTCTGGTGAACGACGACAATGAACGTACCAGTCGAACCGTGGGGCAGCGACGCCATGCTCTCTCCTGTACCGCACACGGCACCGCTCATGCGTGGCACTGTCATACGGCAGATACATGATATTGAAACGAGAGTATAGCCGCCATGCTTCTGCCGGGCAAGTCCCGAGTGGTCCCTGAAAGAAATCTCTCAAAATGCCATGCACATCGTCGCAGTCTTGGGGCGACAAAATGGTCCCCATCTCAACGATTTCAACACTATAGAAACAAGGCGTTCCTGTCAAGCTTTGTACATGCTGACACGTAGTGACAACGAGGTCAATGCGCCGAACGACTTCGTTCTGCAACTCCTACCCTTGTCGCGGTCCTGTGCCAATGCATGAAAGCTTGCCGGTGCAGATCGCGACGGCGCGAAATGTGTCAAAGAACAAAGCCCAAAAAAAGGTCTCCCTCTTCCAGAACACCGCCGTAGTCCTTCTTAGTCGCTGTGGTCTAGAGCAGCTCTGGTAAAAACAGATTCGTAATCATGTTGCTCAATAATCTCCAAAAATGCTCTCAATAATCTCGCCAGAGCGAGTGGCCAACACTGAGAGAAGTGTATCGCTCAACTTGAGTCACCGTTAGTTTGAACTGCTTGCTCTGTCAAACTGAAGCTTGAACTTACTCCATGGGTGCCTTCACAGCAGCCTTGAAGCCATACGCCGGCATCTTCAGCCACAGCCCCCGGTGCAAATTTGACCTTGTAGTCGCGGCCAACAGCTATTGTCCGTTCACATTCTCCTGTGTCAACGTTCCAGCCAGTAATACCATGTGCATACTCCAAGTCCTTGGAGGGGGCCTCTGGTAGAAGATTCCAAGCGTCTCTGAGCATGTTGACATGCGCATTGCGTTTGTAACCAGTTGCGGCAATGAGCAGATCCGCTTCGATCACCATGTCATCGACGCCATCGACAAAGCCGTCCGTGGTGCTGTCGGACAGGGCCTGGATCCTCAGCTTCAGAACATCATCCTGCGTGTCAAATCCGGTAATGTGCTTGCCACTCATGATCCTATGCGGCCACAATTCTTCATCGGGGCCAAGCTCACGTCGTTGGTCATACATTCGTTCGTACAGGGCCTCGATGAGCTCCAGACGCACGACTCCATAGTTGGTAGCCCGAGCTTCGGCCAGGTGATTTTTCCGGTACTTGGCTGATTTCGGGAAAAGGCTATCAACGAACTCGGGATTGAAAACAGTGTTGACGCTGTTCATTATGTCAGTCTGCGATTCTCGCCATATTGTGCAATGAGTCTGTGCAACAGTGCGGGCCGGAGCCGCGCCTTTGCGGCGCAGTACGTCTCTCTATTTCTTTCTACTCGTCCCGCCCCCTTCTTTGTCTCCGCCCATCCCCTCTTCACCCTTGGCAATTGATATTGGGAGAGAACACTTACAAGGGTGAATCATCGCTTGGACGTAAAAAGTCCTGCCTCATGACCAGATAGGTCTTCGAGTTGGGGTAGCGGCTTGCGACGTTGTGGAAGATCTCGGCGGCGCTCTGGCCTGCGCCGACGACAACTACACGATAGGGTGCAGCTGATTTGGGTAATATGTGATGAACGGCGTTCGCGTATTGCGAAGAGTGGATGACACGGGGATGTTTCAGGGGAAAGGTCTTGGGCAGAGCCGGCTGTCCTCCAGAAGCCACGAGAACATGACGGGCGCGGAACGAGTGCGGGCGTCCAGTGGTGACGTCCTCAGATCGAACATTGAATGCACGGACCGGGCCTTTGGTGAAAACGCGATCAGGAGACACAGAGACCACCTGCTGACCGAATTGAACCAGCTGCGAGAAGAACGAAGCGCACCATCGAAGGTAGTCTTCGTACTCGGCCCGGGCTGGCAGAAATGTGTTCAGGTTGGTAAAGTCCACCAACCGTCCTTGGTGATGGAGGTAGTTCAAGAAGGTGAACTCGGATCTCGGATCCCTAAGCGTGGCCAAATCTTTGATGAAGGAAATTTGCATCTTAGCACCGGGAAGTAGCATACCCGAATGCCAAGCAAATCGGCTTTGCTTCTCGATGAAGAGAATCTTGGGCAGAGCGCCAGCAGGCAACAGCTTTCTCCCTCCAGCAAGGGCATCGTGTATAGCCACGGCGATGGATAAGCTAGCAGGACCGAAGCCGACGCAAATGAGGTCGTATTCACAATCGAGAGGAGCTGGCACCAGGTAAGGTGAGCTCTGAACTACGCTCGTCTGGGACCTGCGGCCGTTGCTGCTCTGATGGCGTGCATGTCCGTTTGCGCACAATCCAGACACCCCGTGCCCGTTCAAGCGGACACCATTGGAAGGGTCGGCAAGGGCGGGCTGGTGTGCTCCATTAGTGACGATGTTGAAGTTGGAGGATAGAGACCGTGGGACACCGTTACTCCGAAGAGGAGCGCCAGCAACTCGGTCATCGTTGTCACTGGTGAGACCGACATCGCTGCCGTTGAATGCCAGCTGGGCCACGCCAGTGCTTCTCTCTTCACTGTGCGGCGACATGGCTAAACAAATGGCTTGAGCGTGTCGATGTGATTGCGCTTGAGCTTTTACTCACACCCGCTGTTTTGCAATGAATTCTGTACTGGCAAGAAAATCAGACCTGATCGGAAACTGCTTCAATTATGCTATGCGTTGGCACCGAAGTCCTGTTTCTCCATGAACGGGTTAGACACGACTACTACTAGTACATACCACAGCGATGATGACGTCGACGAATCTCTGGCGTGAACGGCAGTGAGGAGGAGTGCCCTTTTTGCAATGAATCGCAGGTAAGCTGCTGCTCTCGGAGAAATTCAAAAGAGGCGGGAAAGCAGAGGGAAATATTGCTCGCCGTGGTGTGGATCGGTTCATGGGTGGGAAAAGCTTCCTTTCGCGAGCAGTCTTTCGCAACGATGTAGTCAGTCCACTGGCCCCGTCGTATGGGATGATGCAGCGCCGATTGGAAACCCATGTGATATGATTCTAGCTCGACGGTGCGTGAGAAGCCACCTTGTCTTGTCAAGTAAACGCGATCAATGAGATGCCAAGACGGCACTGGAGAGGAAAAAGCTAAATTATCAGGGCACAATGACCAAAGCAGAAGATGTTGGGCCCCCCGAAATCGTGAAAGGGGATGCTCGCCGCGGCTCCCACTCGGCGCGCTTATGGCTCGGTTCCATGGTGGCGACGGGTCTTGTCAGGAGGCGTTGAATTACTGTGAACAATGGACTCGTTGCTTTGGGAGGGAAAAAACCCCTCCCCTGGTCCGACGCATGGCCTGACCGAAGCGCAAAGTCGGGGACGGAAGGCTCACCACGCCGCGCTTGCCATCCGTCGACATTCCGGCGAGTAGGTCGCATAGCGGCGGGCCTCAATTTTAAGTGGGACTGACCAGGCGCTCCTTCCTCCCTCTGTCCACGCAATACCCGAGCAGATCCAAATTGGCTATTGTGCGGTGCGGGACGCTGCAGGGGTGGGGGCCTCGTCCTGCTATGCGGACCAATGAGGCCGAATGAGAGCAGTCTCTTCTGACTAGAGTAATCATGTAATACCTGTAAGAGCACTGACTTCTGGCCAGCGCTCAATTGTCCTGTACCTTGTGAAGCACCGCCTCCATTCGCAACATCGCCTACTACGACCTTCGTACTCGACACCATCACTTATCAGCTGCATAGATCCGTATAAAGGCCAGACCGAGGCTGCTGAAGGGGAAAAAAAATTGTGCACTGCAGTGTGCCACGTGGTGGGACCGGCAATTACATATGATTTGGATCAAGACCGAGCTTCTCCAGGGCTCTTCCTTGCGTCGCGCGGTCCATCATTTCACGAACACCCATTACAGAGGAGGAGCAAATAATGAGTCAATCAACAAGCAGCGCCAACCTACCCGATTAGGTAATTGCAGTCATCGCTCTCCAGCATCAGCATCAGCATCAGGCAACCACATGCTTCGAGTCGCTCCAGCAAAACAGCGCATGCGCTGCCGGATTAATACTATGACAGCAGCTCCGCAGGGCGCTCCCAGGGTTTTGACCCCTAAACTTATAAGGATGCGCGAGCGGACCTATGCACGGGCATTCCAAGTATAGCTACTTAAGCACCTAATCGGGTATGGTCGGCGCTGCATATCTCATAACTTGGCGCTATGTATTCAAAAACTTGGCGCTGCGTGTAAACTTGCCCCCTACAGAATAGGACATTGGCTTGCTGCAGCGGTCCCCTTGCATCCCGATGGACCAGTGTCTGGACAACAGGGTGCCTTTCTCGACTCGTCGCCGCGGCATTAGCATTGGCTCCTGCTGTCCCTGCTTGATTATGGGCAACTCGAGTCCTTCAGCTTTGACTCGCTGTCAATTGCGTGCGGACTTGTCAGGGACATTTCGCGCCGTGGTATCGCACGGTAGTAGGGTTCATAACCCACCAGGACGATTGAGCTTTTCAAACATGACTTTACAAGGGCAACAGACACTGAAACTTGACGACGTATGATGTGAAGTCAGTACGGGTCACGAATATTGCATCTCCGACACATGCCCCTCTTTGACGTGAGCAATAAGTTATGTCAGTCGTGCGGCTGGTCTCGATGCAAGTGGCTTGATCGAGCAACGTATTGCGTGGGCACACGAGAAAATGAGGAGTCAAAAGTTTACCCGCGGGTCAGGGATGCTCGATCAGATAAGATGAAGCGTTGAGATATGACGAAAATCTTCAATGCGCGAGACTGGTACGCAGTTTGTGGCGCCACCGATCGTAATGCGCGACATGCTGCACGTGTCAGGGACTTCAAATAAGCGAACGCGGAGCGCCAGCCCATCACACGAAGCGGCTCGCATGGGCTTGCAAGCCGTTGTGTCTCGCAAGTCCGCGCTCTGAAGATTGGGCCGGCCACCAAAAAAAAACGATGTACATGTATTCAGCGAAACGTGGATATTGACCGTCCGCCGGTGTGGTCTGGAGGTGGTTTGGCTTCCTTCAATGTTTGGCTTCCTTCAATCTCCGACTTGTCACCAAAAACGAGTCCTCTCGGACTTCAGCGTGTTCTTCGGCCGCGGAAACACATCGGTCTCTCGTGATGATAAATCAAAAATAAAAGGCGGCTGAGTGACCATGGCTGAGTAGCTGGCGGATGGCCAAGTGGAGCACGGACTTATCAGATCATCAGATAATACCTCCGGATCTGATAAGATCCGTTGGTTTAGCTCAGCCCCAGCAGCCAGGCGTCCCAATTTACGGATCCAATCATCTTGTGTGAGTAACGCCTCTGACGTGTGAGTCGCCAACTCTCGTTTGGCTTAGATAGCCACTGCCTGTCCATGAGCATTCCTTGCCGAAGCAATATCCTTGCATAGGGTCAATGCATCGGAGTGAGACTCTGCCGGGTGCGCAACTCGCGCTGTCGTTGAGAGCTCTCATGCGAAACCAGTCCACACAGTCAGTCGCCTCTTGATGATCACTATGCAGTAGTAATAATCTGTGCCCTCCTTTCCGAGCATCTTGACTGCTGGTCAGTTCGCAAAGTAAAAGACACCTAAATGTGCTCCTTCGTTTCTCGCAACAGAACGTGACAAGAGGCCCTTTTTTTTCGACGGACTTTGGTCGACGAAGTATCATGGTGTGGCATGCAAGATGCCGCGGTTATGTTACTCTGCGGAGGTAAGCGAACGTCCGGAATGCCCACTTTTGCGCGCCAAAGTCTGAAGTAAAGTCTAAAATACGTCAAGGATTGTCTCACAAGGATGTCTGGGCCTGATATTGATTGCAGGACAAAGTGTCACCGGTCGACAATACCACTCTCGGACTTAGCGGCGTGCTCGGCTGTCCGGTGATCTTAAAAAAAAATAACAAATGTTCCTTGTCATCTTTGACCGGCGACGTTCTTTTTAATTTGAAAAAAAAAAAAGAAAAAAGTTCTCCGAACGATCGTATGGAAATACCTCGCAACATTCCCGTACTCTCGAAAGCCAGACGCAGGGTCTGGAAGCAGACCTCTGGAACCTGGATCTTATCAGTTGCGTTGGTGAGAGCGGCGGCACAGACTCTCCTGCACGCATTATGGCAACAGAATGCATCGTCAAAGGACACGGAAATCGGAACGGAACTGGAGACCCGCCAAGCGTCCTCGTTGCAACCATCGGTAGAATCCAGCGCTGACTGACTGGGTGAAGCGGAGAAAAAAAAAAAGCAACTCCAGCGTCAAGTATAGGTACAACGAGCTCGAGGGCCGCGGTTCCGGGGCCGAGTTGCTCGGAGATACGACGGGCGATAAGCGAAGCCATGCGTCGTCTCCAGAGAGAAAAAAAAGGCATCGACACAATGTGGTGTCTCGGACGAGACCATCTCGCTGCATGTCGTGGCTGGCCCAACATGATTTGAAGACTTTGGGCTTGAGCGCAGCAACCGCAACCCAGTTGGGTTGGGGGAGCCACCCGTGACAGGGACCCCCGCTCCACAGGCTGGGTCGCAGAAGGATCAGCTTGTTGGCGTCATCCCATTAGCCAAGACGCTAGTCATTATTTATGTGGGAACCCACTCAAGCTTTCAAACATGCGAGCCACCACCGCCAGCAAGGGTGGTTGTAGCGAGCGGAAAGTTCACCTTGACTGTGGTCTAATTTCATCACATTGTTTTTCCCTTTGATAAAAAGAAGAGTAATGGATGCCCAAGAAATCAACAGAGCAAATGATCTTATCCAGCGTATGCAATTTCAATCGCAAGTGTGTGTCGGGGCCAAAGTCTCTCTCTCATCCACGATCCGAAGCTCGCCCTCGCCGATGACCTCACGGCTATTGTCGCTGCAGTCTTGCCACCATCGAATCCACCCTTGAGCAAAGGTGCGTCAACGCAAATCGCCCTGTTCTTGCCATTGCTGACCATCCCAACCAATGCCAGTAGCTCCTGTCACGGTGACATCAAGTGAAACGTAGTCTTGCTTCCATCGCGTGAAGACAAAAGCCTCGCTGATTAATTCCTCTCTTCTTACAGGCTGAGCCCCCTTGGCTGCAAATGCAGGCGTCAACGATTGCGACACTCAGGGCCGTTGATCAGGAACATTGCCCTGCTCGGCGAATCATCCACCATCCTATTGGTCCTTTCACATCAGGAACAGGGTCCAATTGCCCGCTTGGAAATAGCTTGATCGGCTTCTGAGCTGCTGTTGGTCCCGCTGACGTGCAGGCCGCAGGACCGGCAGACAGAGCCTGGTCAAGCCGAGAGACATCGACTCAAATCCGCGCGTCTGGTTGAGCTGACTGGCTCGTTCCCGGGCTTCTGTCGTGGACCCAATCAGAGCGTTTCGTTGATGACGCCTCGCGATTCTCGGCCACGCCCATTTCGAACGCGCAAGAAGGCCTCATCGCAACACCAGCGCGAGGCCATCATCATTTCTCATCTCGCGCGGTTTCGTCACGCCATCACCGCCTCAACGTAATGGACCATGAATCTTTGTCTGTCTGCAATCCGGACCCTCAACGTCTGCCGGGTCCTGTGTTATTACATGATCTTGTGGCCGCGTCCGGCGACGCAACTGCTATAGACCATCTTTCTGACGGGGAGCAGTCAACATTCTCCTACAAACATCTTCATAATGCATCCGACGCACTCGCTCATCTCATCAGACGCTCAAGACTCGATCTTGACCAACATGAAGACGGCGTCATACCTGTTTTGCTGCCCCAGTGTCCCTTATTGTACATATCACTTCTTGCCATATTGAAAGCTGGCAGCGCTTTCTGCCCTTTGAACATAGATGCGCCCGCGGAAAGAGTCAAGTTCATACTCAAGGATGTGTCGGCCAAGATAGTGTTGGCCACACAGCCTCTTGCGGAAAAGATCCCGCCAGGATGTGATGTTAGAGTCATCAACGTCGACCAAGTTAGTCTGTCTCCGTCTTCAAAGTTTGCAAGCGATCAAGGCGCGCAAATAGATCCCAAGAGTTTGGCATACGTCATGTACACTTCCGGATCTACAGGCACCCCCAAAGGTGTTGGTTTGAGTCACAGCGCAGCGACTCAAGCTCTGCTCGCGCATGACCGGCATATTCCTGGCTTCTCCAGATTTCTACAATTCGCCGCACCCACGTTTGATGTTTCAGTCTTTGAAATCTTTTTCCCTCTTTTCCGTGGGGCAACACTAGTCTCTGTCAACAGAGAACAGATGTTAAACGACCTACCGGCAGCTGTGTGGAGGATGAGCGTTGACGCGTGTGAACTCACACCGACCGTTGCTGGTAGCCTTCTCAAGAAAAGAGAGAACGTACCGACCCTAAAACTCCTGCTCACAATTGGAGAGATGCTGAAACAGCCCGTCATTCAAGAATTCGGCGGCAGTGATGCTCGTGAGAGCTTGCTTTGGGCCATGTACGGGCCGACCGAGGCCACAATCCACTGGTGAGAGCGCGGCTTCTGCCTGTTTCAAAATGGATGGCAGATGTTGACCGTGTCGGATAGTACCCTTGCGACTCGGCTTTCGTCCACGTCGTCCCCCGGCTGTATAGGTAGACCACTCGACACTGTTTCTTGTTTCGTTATCAAGCCTGCAGAAGTCCCACAAGAGAGCGAGAATTTCCATATTTTGCCTCGAGGTGAAGAGGGAGAACTTGCAGTGGGGGGTCATCAGCTGGCCTGGGGCTATCTCAACCGGCCTTCGCAGACCGGCTCTGTCTTCATCGAAACCTCATATGGGAGAGTGTATCGTACTGGAGACAGGGCGGTGATGAGACAAGATGGCTCACTCGAGTGTCTGGGCCGTTTGACGGATGGTCAAGTGAAACTACGAGGCCAACGAATTGAGCTCGGAGAAGTTGAGCACGCCGCTATGCGAACATCGGGCTGTCACGACGCCTGCGCTGCAGTTGTAGACTCCAATCTGGTATTGTTTTGTGCCGTTGAACGAGGTGTGCAGATGGAGAACATACAAGATAACTGCACGTCGTGGTTACCGAAGTTCATGGTGCCTGGCGAACTGATACTCATGAGAGAGTTTCCAAGGCTGCCGAGTGGCAAAGTCGATAAGAAGAAGCTAAAAACTGACCTGAGCAAGAAGAGGGACGCTCAGAACCGCGAGGGGGAAGCCTCTGGAAATTTAACTCAGCAGGACAGAGATCTCTTGCGTACGGTCTCAGCAGTCTTACGCCGGAAGGTCACAATGCAAATGAAAATGACCGACACAGGCCTGGATTCGCTGTCGGCGATCAAGCTAGCTGCGGAGCTCCGCGCCAGAGACTTTGCTATTACCACTCACGATCTCTTCAAGCTCGACACAGTTGGCCATCTGCGCACGTTTCTGCGGAGAAAGCCACTTGTCGCGAAAGCGGACAAGATCAAGACTGAAGCTCCAACATTAAATGCAGAGAGACTTTTGGCAGCGTTGGAGGCTCCAGCGGAAAGGGTCATGCCGTGCACGCCTTTGCAGTCTGCCATGTTGGCGACCACAGCTCAGAACCCAGAGATGTACTGCAAAGAGATTCTTCTGGAGCTGAAGTCGCCTCTGGGCCTAGAAACATTGCTACAAGCAATCAGACGAACGATAGAGTGCAACGAGGCCCTCAGAACAGGCTTCGTCTTCTGGGAAGGCCGGTACGTTGCTGTCGTATTCTCAGGGATACGGAACGATCAAATTATGACGACCACGGAGACTTCAGAAGACGACTTCAGGCTTCTTCATGCGGAAGACTTTCTTCATCCATTCCGAGTGCAATTGCGACCAGACTCCTGTGGCGCAGTCGCTTGTGTTGTCGTCAAAGCACATCACGCCGTTTATGACGGCTGGTCCATGGACATGTTCGTGTCTGATGTATCGAAACTCGTTCAAGGGCGTTGTCCTGAACCACGCCCGCAGTTCATGCGTGTCGTGGAGTTCTATAGGGATATTGCAGAAAGCACGATAGATGCGTCCAAGGCTTACTGGGGCGAAACTCTGCTAGGATGGAACAAAACCTCTTTCCCGAAACTCCTTAGTCGTCCCGGACTCGATGAAATTCGTGCGACACAAATCTTCCTGAGCCTCCCTCCAGATGCTGTTCAAGAAATGTCGAGATCTCATGGGATTGGCGCGTCAGTTTTATTCCAGACCGCACTTGCTGCAGCCTGGAGGGGAATTGTTGGCCAGTCCGACCTTGTCTTGGGGCTTGTCTTGTCGGGGCGAACCATTCCCGTTGAAGGCATTGACCGCATCTTAGGGCCTTGCATAGCTAGCATGCCCCAGCGGATTAATGCTGTGAACGAGGACTCGATCAGCGATGTCTTGAGACGCATTCACACCAGCAACCGCGAGACAATGGAGCACTGCCACGTGCCATTATCGGAGATTACGAAGCTCGCGGGACTACCTCCTAACGAGCCGTTATACGATGTGTTGTTCATCTATCAACAGCCACTCTACGACGTTGAAGAAGAGGAAGCTATTCTAAAGCCTAGGGCGCGAACAGAGAAGGTGGAAACGAAGTTGCTCGTGGAAATCGAACCACAACGAGATGGCTTCGTGCTACAAATCACTTATCATACCGAAAGCATAAACGCGGATTTCGTTGAGCTTCTCTCCGACCAGATCCAAAAGTTTTGCTCCAGTATTCTCCGCGACCAATCACAGACACTTTTGGCACTTCAAAAAAATTATACTGGCACGTATTCGTCTTTCCCTGCCAGAGTGCCTCCACAGGACGAGCCAGACGATATCCTCGCGCTGGTCGACGCGATAATAGGGCATAACCCAGAAGCCGAGGCCATTCGATTCGTTACGGGGGTCAAGTGCCGTACATTTCAAGTTGATACAATGTCGTTCAGAGGGCTGGATCAGATCGCAAATAACATAGCTCACTTTTTGGAGCAGAACGGCGCCAAAGTTGGCGATATTGTTGCCGTTATCATGAATAAGTCCTCGGCGATTTACTCGTCAATCTTGGGTATAATGAGGGCTGGCTGTGCGTTTCTTCCCATTTTGCCTACTGAACCAATGGACAGGGTCGAACAGGTTATTCAAAAGTCACAGACGAAGTTCTGCCTGATCAATGATGACAGTCTCGAACCTGGCTTATCGGCAAGCGACGTGTCCGTCCTGAACTTCAACTCGTTATCATTGGAGAACCATCCTCCGGAGCGATACAAATTTTGCCCAGATCCGGACCGGCTGGCCTACGTCATTTACACTTTTGAAACTGAGGGTGCTCCAAAGGGAGTGGCCATTTCTCAGAAAAATCTTGCCAGCAACATCACACAATTGATCAAAATTCGCCCTGTGTCCTCACAGCAGCCACGTCTGTTGCAGACATTCTCTCAAAATGATGGATCGTCGGTATTTGAAATCTTTTTCGCGTGGTGTAACGGCATGAGCCTATGCGCTGGCGATCACGACATCATTTTCAGCGATCTGGAGTTCTCTCTTCGTGAACTCGAGGTGACGCATCTCAGTCTGACCCCGACAGTCGCTGCCATGGTCGATCCTATCAAAGCGCATAAGGTCGAACTCCTCCTCAGCCACGGGGAAGCCATGTCTCATTCCACTGCGAGCAAATGGAATTCCCTGCTCTACCAGGGCTATGGACACCCTGAGACGACGAACATCTGCAGTATCAAGAAGACATTCAAAGGCGATTACCTCGAGCATATGGGTTGTGTCCTTCCGAACACTTCTGCCTTCATCCTGCAACCTGACCAGTCAGACGTACTTCCGAGAGGATGGGTAGGCGAACTCTGCCTCGGCGGCAGTCAGGTGGCTCGCAGATATCTCAACGATGAAGCTTCGACAGCAAAGAAATTTGTTCAGCATTCTTGTTTTGGGCAATTATATCGATCAGGAGACGTTGGAAGAATGTTACCAGACGGGTCCCTCGTTGTTCTTGGGCGATTGGAAGATCAGCTCACGCTTCATGGAAAACGCGTCGAGGCGAACGATGTCAGCAGCATTCTAACAAATACTGGCCGCGTGACTGCAGCAGTGACGATCAGGACGTCATCCAAAGATGATCGGTCGGATCATTTGACAACTTTCTACTGTCCCTCTGACATCACACAGTCAAGCTTACAGAGCTTTGCACCACTTGTCATGTCGCAGAACTTGCAGAATCATCTATTTGCAGTGCTTAGTCCACGACTGCCTGCTGACATGGTTCCTTCGCATCTCGTCCCAGTCCCGTGCATTCCGATCACCACGAGCGGCAAAGTAAACAAGTCGCAGCTGAAGGAATGGTTCGAAGGGCTGACCAAGGAGTATATTGAGAGTTCTTCTCAGGCCACAGTGGGAAAGGCTGACAGCAACGAAGAAGAATGGTCGGCTCTGGAGCTGAATATTGCACAAGCTTTATCTGATGCGCTTCCATCTACGATTCCCTTCAGACGATGGACCCCACTGACAGCCTTTGGAGTAGACTCCATTTCAGTGGTTGGCGTCTCGAAAGCCATCAGTCTTCGTGTTGGCTTCCCGGTGTCCATCTCTTCAATTTTGAGCAACCCAACGATTGCGCAACTGGGCCATTGGCTCGAAACTCACGATCTCAAGGCAAGAGACGTTGTATCTCGGAACACCGAGGCGGTGATAGAGTCACTCACCAGGGACCTGACTTCCAGTCTTACTATCTCAGGACTGTTGATCGAGTCTATTCTGCCCTGCATTCCATTGCAGGAGGCAATGTTATCGGGTGGCCAGTCGTCTTACTACAACAAGATCCTGCTTCGATTGCATGCAAGCCCAGATGACATGCGTCAGTACTGGAAAGAAGTTGCGCGCAGACACAGCATTATGAGGACATGCTTTGTGACAACGAAAGACTCGAAGCATCCAATAGCTCAAGTCATTCTGCAGAAATGGGATATACCGTGGAAAGCTCTCACGGCCCCTGTGGCATCACTAGAGAATGCAGTGGCGGAGCATTTGAGTTCACTTCCCGAAGCACTAGACTCAATGGTACCGCCTTGCTCTTTGGCTTTCATCAGGCATAATGACAACGACTTCTTGTCCTTCATCTGCCACCACGCTTTGTACGACGGCATAGCGATGGAGAATATATGGAGAGAAGTAGAGTGCATGGCTAATGGGGTTGCCTTGCCTCCGCCGGCTCCATATCTTCCATTCTTGAAGCAGGCATTGAGCTTGCCCGCCGATGTTGAGGAGTTCTGGCAACGAGAATTCTATGGCCTTCAAGGATCAACGTGTCTGAAACGGCCAACTCGCACGAGTGTCAAGCAACAAACGAAGACAATCTGGCTCGATGTAGCGTACACAGATTTACAAGAGGGAACGCGCTCCTTGGGTGTGTCACTCCTTTCGCTATGTCAAGCGTCATGGGCAGCCGTACTTTCCGTGATTTTCGACACCTCGGATGTGACCTTTGGTAACGTCGTTAGCGGGCGAACACTCGGCGTTGAAGGAATTGAAAGGCTAGTGGCGCCTTGCTTCAACACTATCCCGCTACGCATGGATCTATCGAGAAGTCGTCAGGGTGTAGAAGTCATGAAATCTTTCCAGCAACTAAATCGAAAGCTGCTGCCTTATCAATTTTCACCACTCAAGCTCATTCAAAAGGTCGTCGATGCTGGGCGGCGAAACTTGTTTGGCACGCTACTTCTTTTGCAGCAACCCAACCGACAAATGGACAAAAGATTGTGGACGTTGGAAGAATTCTCGGGGGATATGGACGTTCCATTGGTTTGTGAGGTGACCCCTTGGCCACACTCAAACTCCGTCATCACAGAGTTGCACTATGATCGGGACCTTGTGACTGAGGACCTGGCGTCGGCTGTCTCGACCGCTTTCTCAGTCATGATAAAGTCTCTAATTTCGTCTCCTTTCCAAGCGATTCCTGATCGGGGTTCTTTGTTCCCCTCGTCATGTTCCTTATTTCAGGGGTTGGCCATCGAGCAGGATCTGGAAGATGACGTCGAAGGGGAGAAAGTTGAGCAGGAAAATTGGTCAGACGTCGAAGCAGCCATCCGTGGGATTTTTTCGAGGCTTTCTGGTGTTCTTGAGACGCAAATTCACCGCAAGACGACCATTTTTCACGTTGGCCTGGATAGCATCAACGCGGTGCAGGCTGCATCCGAACTTAGATCGCAAGGCTATCCTGTATCATCTTCTGACGTCGTAGAATGCGCCAACTCCGAGAATCTCGCCATCAGAATTGAGCAAAACTCGAAGAAGTTGAGCCCAAAGCCCAGGCAGATCGACCTCTCAGCGTACAGAACTCAAGTCAACGACGATGTCCTGAAAACGCTAGGCTCGACGAGTGGTATCGAGGCGATACTGCCGTGCACAAACCTTCAAAACGCTATGTTGGCGGCATTTAAAGAAGATGGATCGGTTGGCGATTATCTCAATTTCGTGTCGTACAAGATTCAGAGTAGTGCTACAGGGCAGGTTCTCAAGGACGCATGGAATCTATTGCAGCAAAAACATCCAATCTTGCGAACCAGCTTCATCGGCACAAAACACCCGGACAGCGCATTTGCTATGGTTCGACGAGATCATTCGGCGCTAGAATGTCCCGTACGTCTCATCGAGATGACATCGGATGAGGAATTCGACGTCGCGAAGTGGAGAGACGAGACAAGAGGCAATTTGAAGAAGGCCTCCCATTTGTCCCCGTGGAAAGTAGTGATTGTTACGAAGAAACGGACTTGCAGAGAAGAGACCGTCTCGATGCATATAGCAATTCATCATGCTTTATATGATGCGAGCTCGCTGAATGATATGCTGCATGGTCTTTACCGTCTGCACGCCGGCGGCTCATACCGGTTCAGTGAGATTGAGCCTGCGCTTGCCGAAGTTATTGGACGATCGCGGACTGGACTCACAGAAGCGCAAGCGTTTTGGCAGCAGTACAGGTCAAACGCTGTGGTCAACAAATTCCCCGTTCTGGTCTCCTTTCGGGAGGATGAGCGGAAACCTATCGTTGAGGCGATGCCACTGGCAATGACTTTCGCAAAGGTGCAGTCAGCAGCCAGCTCCCTCGGCGTCTCAATACAAGCCGTTTTGCAGTCAGCCTGGGCGCGGTTGCTGGCCTCGTACCTCGGCGAACAATCGGTCGTGTTTGGCGCAGTCTTGGCCGGACGTACAACGGATGAGACGGCGTCGTCTCCCTTGCCATGCCTGACTACAGTTCCAATCGTAGTCCAGACAACTGAGTCTAATGCTCAGCTTATAAGCACGATGATGCAGTGCAACATCAAGCTTCATAAGCATCAGTATGCGCCACTTCCAGAAGTGCAAAAATGGCTCGGTCATCCCAGCAACTCCCTTTTCGATACAATCGTGGTATACCAAAAACTGGCATCGTCACCACACGATTTATCTGGATGGAAGCTTATTTCTGAGGAGCTTTCAGTCGAGTACTCGGTTTCATTAGAGATTGAGCCCTCGGCCTCCGGAGAGCTGGTAGCTCGCATCATCTGCCAGTCTGACATCGTGCCCGAAGAGCAAGCACAACTTATTCTCCGTCAATTCGATGCCATCTTGACCCATTTGTTGATGTACCCACAGGAAACAGAACACGATCTCTACAAATGGCAACCAGAGATCTTTTCGGCGACTCCGGCGGAAACTACCGCGATGGAAGCGCCTGTGAAGCTCGTTCACGAGTTTGTGGAACAGAGAGCGAGATCACAGCCGAACCTAACAGCTCTCGAGTTCGTTGACTCTTTTGATGAGGGCGGTGCCAGCAAGCTGAGATCCTGGACATACCGAGAGCTTGACGCTGCCGGCAATCGAGTTGCCCATCTGTTGCGCGAGAAAGTTCATGCTGGAGACATAGTGGCAGTTCATTTTCCGAAGTGTCCTGAAGCCTACTTTTCCATTCTCGGTATCTTAAAGGCTGGATGCGCATTCATTGCGCTCGATCCTAGTGCTCCTGATGCGCGTAGGAAGTTCATCCTTGAGGACTCGAGGGCAAGCTGTGTCTTGACCGACGAACCCTCGAATATCATGCTCGATTTGCAGATATTGGTCCTCGGCATTACAGATCAAACTTTGCGCTTGCACTCCTCCGAACCCCAGCTTCCAGAGCGGCATCCCACTCCAAAGAGCACTTGTTACTGCTTGTATACTTCGGGAACAACAGGAACACCAAAAGGCTGTGAGATCACACACGAAAACACCGTCCAGGCGCTCATGGCCTTTCAGCACTTGTTCAAAGGGCATTGGCAGGCTGACTCCCGTTGGTTACAATTCGCTGCATTACACTTCGACGTCTCTGTGCTGGAGCAGTACTGGAGCTGGTCAGTCGGCATCACTGTCGTCGCGGCACCCAGGGAGCTGATACTCGACGACTTGGTCGGGTCCATCAGGAGACTGGCTATAACTCACATCGATCTCACGCCCAGCCTCGCCCGGCTGACCCATCCAGACCAGCTCCCAGATCTCTGCAAGGGGATCTTCATCACGGGCGGTGAGCAGCTCAACCGGGACATCCTGGACGTTTGGGGCCCCAAAGGAGTGATCTACAACGCTTATGGGCCGACGGAAGCTACAATCGGTGTGACAATGTATCCGCGGGTTCCCGCCAATGGTCGGCCCAGCAACATAGGGAAGCAGTTTCCGAACGTAGGCTCATATGTTCTGCAGATGGGATCGGAAAAACCGGTCCTGAGAGGTGGAGTTGGCGAGTTGTGTGTGTCGGGCAAGCTGGTCGGGAAAGGATACTTGCATCGCCCAAAACTGACAGAGGAAAGGTTTCCACTGCTGAAGACATTTGGCGACAGGGTGTACCGTACTGGAGACTTGGTCAGACTTCTGCACGATGGCTGCTTTGATTTTCTTGGTCGTGCCGATGATCAAGTGAAGCTGCGCGGTCAGCGCCTCGAGATTGGGGAAATCGATCATGTCATCAGAAGCGAAACCGAGGGCATCAGAGATGCTGCCACGCTTGTCATGCAGAGTGGCGAAAAAGACGTGCTGGTCACATTCTTGACGGGCCTGGCCGATAAAGAATCAGCGGATCTGCACGTTTTGGACGACGACGACGGGCTCGCAGCAAAAGCCCGACTGTCATGTCTAGACAGGCTCCCTGGCTACATGGTGCCTACTTACTTCATTCGACTGACTTACATTCCTCTTTCGTCAAACAACAAGGTCGACAGCAAAACACTGAGATCTCTTTTCGGCGACTTGGGTCCTGCGGACCTTGTCAAATGCACAGGTCGGACCACCATTCAGGTCGACGGCTCGTTGGACCCTAACGCCTTCCCTGCTGTCGTGCGAGTCCTAGCAGAATTCAGCGGCGTTCCATGCGATGACATCGGACAGTCCACAAGTGTATTTGATCTGGGTGTTGACTCTATTTCGGCGTTGCGACTTTCAACGTACCTCAAAGAAAGCGGATTTCCGGACGCGACAGCCGCGGCGATACTTCGTCGTCCAATCGTCGCTGACCTTGTCCGAGAGCTATCACGTAAGGCAGCACAACCAAAAAAACAAATCGTGTTGAACTCGAAAGACTTCCAGCAGTCTCTGATGGCGTGGAAACATCGATACAGCGGTCTTGTGCATCGAGAGCTGGGCATCAAGCCAGATGATACTGAGTACATTTTGCCGTGCTCTCCTTTACAAGAAGGAATGATGTCCAAGGCGCTTACTCCGTCCCCAGACGGTCCGCCTCCGTACTTGAATTGGTTCGACTTTGAAATGACAGACGACTCAGCGATGTCCCGCTTTCAGACGGCCTGGGAGAAGACTATCTCGAGTCACTCGGCTTTGCGAAGCCGATTTCTTCAAACACCCGACGGGCCTATTCAGGTCTCCATACTGCGGCAAGAAGAATTGTGGCGCTGCCTTTCCGCTGCCCGGGACTCTGATGTTGAGACCATCATGGAACGTGAAACCGCCGAATGGCTCGACAGCAAAGCCTTTCGCCTATCACGTCCTCTGTTATTCGTTCATGTTCGAGGCCCCGCAAGACGAGCCGTAAGACTTCATATGTTCCATGGCCTTTACGACGGTTACAGCTTCGACCTCATGGACGAATATGCGTTTCGTCAGTACAACTCTGAGGATCCTCCTTCGCCAGGACCGACTTTTGCTAATGCCCTGTACTACGGCCCTTTTCAAAGTTTCGAGTTCTGCAAGCCGTTTTGGATGCAACATTTGGCCAAGTGGCGACCAACGCCGCTCCCGAATCTTGATGCTCCCTCAGATATTCCGCCTGAACGCATGGTCTCAGCTTCACGACTGTTGGCTCTCGATAAGCTGGAGGTTTTGCGAAATCAGGAAAACGTTACTCTTCAAGCCATTGTGTTGTCAGTTTGGACTATAGTTCTGCAGACGTATCTTTCCCAGCCGTGCACTATGGGCGTCGTTGTTTCCGGCAGATCGTTGGACTTGCCACACATTGAGAATACGATTGGTCCGTTGTTCAACACAGTCCCCTTCTTTCACGAAACCCTGGAGGGCGTCACCTGGAGAGACTTGGTCCGGTCTTGTCAAAGTTTTAACATCAACGTGATGTCATTCCATCACGTCCCACTGAGAAATATACAGAAGTGGTGCTCCCGAAGCAGACAATTGTTTGACAATCTGTTCACTTTCCAGATAGCTCGGCAACACTCTTCGTCGGAGAAACTGCCCTGGATTATTCGGAACGGCAGCACCGGTAGCATTGAGTACCCGCTTGCTTTCGAAGCGACTCAAAACAGCGACGGAGGATTGAGTCTCTTGATCGCTGCTGAGTCAAAAGTGGCGAATTCCAAGTTGCTGGAAAGAATGCTGGATCAGTTCGAGGAGATTGTAGCAACTGTCGCGCCTACTACGACGTGGTCGTCTCCCAGCAGCGCCCATGAGGCATCGGAGTGCGAACCGACCGACGAGGTCGCCCGCAAAATCCATGCGAACGAGAATCAATTGTTCTTGCCTCCAGAAGAGTCCGTGTGGACTCGATCCGCTATGGCCATTCGAGATGAGCTGCACATCATTGCGCACGTGCAACCTGAGCATATCGGCTTGGACACGACGATACTTGACTTGGGGATTGATAGTATCGATGTCATGAAACTTTCAGCCAGACTGTCTAAGCGAGGCCTACAGTTGTCATCATCTCAGATGATGCGACATCAGAGTGTCTTCTGCATGGCCCAAGTCGCCGAGGCTCAGGATCTGAGGAATGGGCAAAATGAGACAATAAATAGCAGGAGAAACACCATGGAGCTCCAAGTGCAGAGAATCAGGTCTTGTTTGGAACGTCAGGGCGTTGTGATGGCCGACATTGAACACGTCCTGCCGCCAACGTCGCTCCAGCAATCCATGATTGCAGGCATGATTCAGTCGAATTTTGAATGGTACTTCAATCACGATATCCTGGAGCTGGACGAAGACGTCGACACGGACCGCCTATGTCGAGCCTGGCTCCAAGTCATTGCTTCTTCTCCCATACTGCGGACGGGCTTCCTGGAAATTGAGAGCAACGATCTCGATGTGGCGTACTGCCAGGCCGTTTTCCGCAAGCCAGAACCCAATGTCTCACGGGAGCACATTGCCCATATCTCCAAGATTGGCGAGCTCATCGAGAAGGCCACAGATGCTGCCAGACACGGCCGGGCAGAACGCAATCTTGTCCAAGTAGTGCTCGTGTCGTTACCGGACAATCGAAAGGTCATGATGCTTTCGATGGCTCATGCCTTGTACGACGCCTGGTCCCTCGGACTTTTGTACGATGACCTCAAACGAGCCTACCAGGGACAGCTGCCACAGCGCAAATACTCACAGATCCTCGTGTTCCAACCGCAGCTCTTTGCCATGCGCGAGTCTGACGGCTTCTGGACGTCGTACTTGTCTGGCGTTCGGCCAACAATCATTCAAGGCAAGAGGCCACAAAGATGCGATTCTCCACACCAGTCATTAGAGTCTCCTCATGGTGTGTGGCGAACGGAACTCTTGTCCTCCTCGAAGCTGTCCGATATCAGGGAATTCTGCAAGAATCAGATGATCAGCATTCAGGCACTGTGCACGTCCTGCTGGGCCATGGCCACAGCACATCTGTCGCAATCCCTCGACGTCGTGTTTGGTGCCGTGCTCTCGGGGCGAGACTTCGAGGGAGCCGATGAGCTCATGTTTCCAACTTTCAACACAGTCGCAGTCCGTTCCGTGCTGCACGGCTCTGTTCCCTCGTTTCTGCAATACATGGAGTCAAATCTAGCTGATGTCAGAGATCACCAGAGCACCCCGTTGCGCCAGGTGCAGGCCGCGGCCAACGTCAAAGGCAGGCAGCTCTTCAACTCCTTGTTCATTCTGCAAAAGTCACAATGGTCAGAGACCCCCGCGGCGGCGCCAATGTGGAAGTCGATTGACGGACATTCGGCCGTCGAATATCCCCTTTGCGCTGAAGCCGAGCCGCTGGACCACGCACTGGCCTGGCGCGTGGCTTGTCTAAAGTCCTGCAAGTTCTCTGAGCAGGATGCAGGGGAAATTGCGGCAACCTTGGACAAGATCCTACACTTCTTGGTGCATTCCACGAATGCAGAAGTTGTGAGCTTCCACGATGGCGGTGTTTCCATTTGTGGATTATCGCATTTTGTAACGGAGGACCGTCGCCTTGACACTCACGAGCACGACACCAACGGGCAGAGCTTTGAATGGGAAGAGTCGTCGCTCCGGATTCGTGAGGTGCTCTCAGAGGTTTCTGGCGTACCACTCGACGCCATCCACCCTTGGTCAACACTGTATCATCTAGGTCTGGATTCCATCAGCGCAATCAAAGTCTCAGTCCTGTTGAGAAAGGCCAATATCAATCTCAAGCCGCGGGATCTAGTCCAAGCAGAGAGCATTGGCGAATTGGCGCGGTTTGTGCCACGGCTAGCTGCCAACGAGTTCCGCTCCTCAGCATCGATGGCCCTGCAGACCTCGTGGACGTTGCCACGCTCCATTTCCGAAGACGACATTGCCCATCGCTGTGGAGTGTCCAAGGACGATATCGAGTCACTGATGCCCGCTTCGTCGATGCAGGTCCACACTCTCAGTGCGTGGCAGAACGCAGAGGGAGCTGTGTTTTATCCCTCCTTCTGCTACAAGGCCTCAGCTCACAGCTTCACGCGCGACCAGCTCCTTGCGACCTGGGATCGAGTCGTACAGCGGCTCCCAATCTTACGAGCGCGGCTGGTGAGCACGGGCACGATCGACCTGCCATGGCTGCAGGTTGTCCTCAAGAGCCAAGCACTCTCATCGGGTCGTGCGTCTCAGCCACTCCATTCGCTGGACGTCTCAAAGCATTGCGAAGACGAAAATGTCTGGCAAATTCGACTAAACATCCATCACGCCCTATACGATGGCTTCAGCCTCAGCGCGATCCTGCAGCTCTACAACGAAATGCTCAGCCCGTCAGCATCCGAGAACTCTCACGACGGCGCCAGCATTTCAGCAACAGACTGGGAGCACTTCTGCAGCGCGCCTCAAGCGTCAGCCACGCAGGTCAGCCGTCGCCGCGAGTTCTGGACGCAGTACCTGTCCGGCGCTCCCGCCGCCGCCGCCGCCGTCAGTCCATCAATGTCGTCGACGAGCCGCACATCCTACCTCCGACGAGCAGCCATCCCCGACATCACAGCCCTGCAAAAACTCGCTTCCTCGCACGGTATCGGACTGCAGTCTTTCTTCCTCGCCGCCTACGCAAAGACTCTGTCTCCCCCTCCCGCCCACGACCACATCCTCCTGGGCATCTACCTCGCCAACCGCACCACCGACACCCTACACTCAACCTTTCCCACGCTCAGCCTCGTCCCTCTCCTGATGGACACGCGCCTCAGCCTCATACCCCTCGCCGCCTCCACGCAGCGCCACCTCCATCTCATGCAGAGACAAGCCATGACCCAAGTGGCCCTCTGGGAGATCCACGCCTGGACAGGCCTCACCGTCGACACATTCATCAACTTCCTCGCGCACGACGACGCCGTCACCCACGAGGCCCTCGTCAAAGACTGGGACGCCCCCGCCGCCGACCTGGACTGGCCAACGGTGCTCAACGAGTCTTGGATCCGTAACAATACCGTCAGGCACGCGTATCCTGTAAGTAGACCGGACTCACGCATCAATCACTTGGGTACTAACGGATGCATCATGTAGGCGGCCGTGGAGATTGAGGTGGCTGTGCGGGGGGACAGTCTTGACGTGGGTGTCTTTGGGCCCGAGGAGCGAGTTGCGCGGCATGAAGCGCCCAATGTGGTGGATCGGGTCGTGCGGCAGTTGGAAGGGGAGAATGGATCAGGGTAAGAAGTAGTGTTGGGTATAATTTTGCATGAGGCGCCGATGAATTGCATATGGTAGATGTAGAACTCAATGCAGCTTACCCATGGTAATACCAGATTTGGTCTAGATGCCAACTACCTACGTGTGGTCCTGAGTATAGTCTTGCATGAGGCGTCGATGAAATGCATATGGTAGATGTAGACCTCGATGCAGCTTATCATGGTAATACCAGATTTGGTCTAGATGCCAACTACCTACGTGTGGTCCCGAGTATAGTCTTGCATGAGGCGTCGATGAGATGCATACGCAGATGCAGCAGCATAGCATGGCACCAGATCTGGTTTAGATGCCGACTGCCTGCATATGAAGTAGGCAGTGGGTGGATATCTCTCTAGAAGATCTCAGTGCAGCTCGTACGATCGCCGTGTCTCACAGTGATGCTGAATGTGGCTTCTACACGCCAGGGCTCGTACACGACCGCATTATCCTGCAGCAGAGGACGTGCGCCCCAGTCACCAATCACATGCAAGACGATCATGACCCCAGCTGGGTCCCGTCTTCAAGAATTCGCTTTCTGCCACTCTACCCAGATTTAGAGAATATCACTGCGGTCCACGCCCTCTACGACCTGATCTATCTTCGCCGCCCCGCACGCAGGCTCCCTTCCTCAAACGCTCGAGTCCCGGTCGTATGCACATCACACCACTGGTCTAAAGCTGAGAAACATTATGTCCATCACTCTACGAACACGGTTCCCACTCTAAATGTGATGGTTGTACGCCAAAAAGATAAACAAAAAAAAAAGGGGGAGCATCGTCTTTCCATATTCGATGTCGAGGCGGTTCTATAGCCTGGCGGGCTTGTGGTCGGGCTTCCAGCCTTCCTCGGCGGCAATGAGCTCGGCGGCCCGTTCGCCGATGGCGAGGACTGTGATCATGGGATTGATGGTAGGCATCTCGGGGAAGACGCCGGCGTCGGCGATGCGCAGGTTCTTGATGCCGCGGACTTTGAGGTGCGGGTCGACGACGGCGAGCTCGTCCTTGGCGATGTCGCCCATCTTGGTCGTTCCGGCGGGGTGATACACGGTGTGGGCGGCGCGGCGGGCGTACTCGCTGATGTCGTCGTCGGTCTGCACCTTGGGGCCGGGGGCGACCTCTTGCTTGAGCCAGTCCTTGAAGGGGCTCTGCTGGGCGATCTTGCGGGCGGCTCTGATGCCGGCGACGAGGGTGGCGGCGTCGTAGCCCTCCGGGTCGGTGAAGTAGCGGAAGTCGAGGGCGGGCTTGACGGCCGGATCGGCTGATGTGAGGTACAGGCGGCCGCGGGAGCGGGCACGCGGGATATTGGGCGTCATGCAGAAGGCGTAGCCATCCTTGATGAGGGGGTAGCCCAGACGCGCCGTGTTGAGGCAGAAGGGGATCTGATAGCAGTGCATCATGATGTCGGCGGCGTCGCCGTCGTTGCCGGCCGCGTTGGTCGGCTCACGGCGAAGGAAGACGCCGGCGTCCGAGTCCATGGTGGTCTGGTTGGGCGGCACCGGTCTGGAAAGTTCCCACATGATGATGGTCTCGGGATGGTCGAGGAGGTTCTCGCCAACGCCTGGAATGTCCTTGACGACCTCGAGGCCGAGGCTCTCGAGCTGAGCGCGGGGTCCGAGACCCGAGTGAAGCATGAGACGAGGGGTGTCAATGGCACCAGCGCAGAGAATGATTTCCTTCCGGGGCCTCAGCAGCATCTTTTGGCCGCCGGCCGTGTAGATGGAGACGGCTGTGGCGACGTCGTTTTTCACGACAATCTTATGGACCCAGGCCTTGGTGAGCACCGTCAGATTGGGGCGTCGTTCCTCGCCACGCAGAATGGGATGTATGTAAGCGACCGAAGCACTACTCCGATAGCCGTTATCTGGGTTGTAGGAAATGGAGAAGAAGCCGGCACCTTGCGTCAGCTGGCCCTTGGTGCGAATTTCCTCGTTGAAGTCTGGAATGATGGGCATGTCAAAGGCGTCCGAGCAGGCCTTGACCCAGTCCTTACACAGCTGATTGCGGTGACGCGCATGAACTGGCTGAAAGGTGTTGCGCAGATTGTCGGCGTGTCGCATCATGTTCTCGAAAGTCCAGCCCTCGCAGCCCTGCTCGACCCAGCGGTCCATGTCATGGCGGAAGGGCCGGAAGGAGATGAGGGTATTGTGAGAGGAGCAGCCGCCCAGGACCTTGGCACGAGAGTGGCGGATGTGCGAGTTGCCCATGGGCTGCTCGACCGTACCGTAGTCATAGTCTAGATGGCCGCCCAGTAGCGAGAGCCACTGGCGAAGGTCGAGGACCTCGTTGAGGTTGAAATCGGAGGGGCCAGCCTCGATGAGCAGAACCTTTCGCTCCGGTAAGTAGCTCGAGAGGCGGGAGGCAATGACACAGCCGGCCGTGCCTCCACCCACGATGATGTAGTCGTAGGACGATTCGGCGCCGTGTGGAACGAACTGAGTAGTCATGTTGAGTTGAGAGAATTGAATAATCGCCTCGGGCGTCTTCAGTCAGTGACAAATTTGCAGACAGGAAACGTGGCCAAAGGAGATGGGCGGATGAGGCCAGGGACATAGAGTCCGGAGCAATTCGACGGAGCTGGAGCTGAACGACCGGGATGGGAGAGTCCCCTACAAAGAAGAGGGGCCGTGGCAGGACAAGGAGTTGTTGTCGCCTTTGCTCCCCGGTCTCGAGAGGATGCGTGGGACCTGATTTTTTCTCCCAGGCCCAGGGGGGGGCTGGATGGTGCGACTCAATGAACGTGGTTGGTCCCTCGATGTGACAGTTCCTTGCACAGACGACACTTTGAAGGAAAAGAGAGCTCAATTCGGAACACAGGGTGTCGATGGCGAGTAGCAGCCTCCAGGCGATGCGGACCGACGACGCCGAGGAGCGTACGACTGTAACGTCGGCACCGTTTCTTTTCGCGTTCCTTTTCGTAATTTTTTTCTTTTTCTTTTTCTTTAAACACCAGTCCATTTCATTCTCCTCTCCGCTGGCACTGTGCCTTGGTTCCCCGATTAGGCATCGCGAGTCAGCTTTCTCCACCGCTCCTGCCAATTCCCGACGATTCGTCATGCCACTTGAGCGTCTACCCCGCATCGAGTCAATGCAGCCAAGGGGGGAAGGAACGGGACAGAGCTAAATCTCTCGTCTTGATTGGAGCTGATGGGCTCGGGGTAAGACAAAGTTTTTATCGAGAAACGGCGATCAATTTGGAGAGGCTTTGAAGTGAGTGCACCAGGGGACAAAATCCTAAGGGAACGCGGGGAAGCATACTAAAAGACGAGGGGGAAAAAGAAAAGAACGAGAGAAAACGCCGTCCCTGGTCATCATCAGCCACTCCACCTGCCTTCACGTTCTTTTCCATTTGCTTCATTTGTTTATTTTAATCCTCGGTCGTTTGTACCCGATCGTCGCCATGACCTTCACCTCAGACATCCACACCTTCCATTCGGGCAAGCCACAAGCTCAGTCGTCGGGCTCCTCCTCATCGACCTTCCACTCCATCGACCCGTCTACCGGCGAGCCCCTAGCCACGATATACACGACGACGCCTCAACAACTCCAAGACACCATCGCGGCTGCTCAGGCCGCGTTCCTCGAGTGGTCGCAAACGCCAGCACCGAAGCGCGCGGCCGTGTTGCGGCGCGCGGCCGCCATCCTACGCTCCCGAAACGACGAGCTCGCCCTCACTGAGACGCTCGACACGGGCAAGGCCTTTGCCGAGACCTCGACCGTCGACATCGTCACCGGCGCCGACGTCCTCGAGTACTACGCCAACTTCATCGGCGGTGGCCTGCCGGGCCAACACGTACCGCTCCGCAAAGATGCGTACGTGGTGACGACGCGCGAGCCGCTGGGCGTCTGCGCTGGCATCGGCGCCTGGAACTATCCCATCCAGATCGCGCTGTGGAAGTCGGCCGCGTGTCTCGCCGCCGGCAACTGCATGGTCTACAAGCCCAGCGAGGTGACGCCGCTGCACGGCAACGCGCTCGCGCAGATCTACATGGAGGCCGGTCTGCCCGCCGGTGTCTTCAACGTCGTCTACGGGGACGGGCCTGCCGTGGGCGCCCCCCTCGTGGCTCATCCGGCCATCGCAAAGGTCAGCTTCACCGGCCAGGTCAGCACGGGCAGCAAGGTGGCGAGCTCGGCGGCCGGGGCCATGAAAAGCATCACCATGGAGCTCGGCGGCAAGAGCCCCCTCGTGGTGCTGCCGGACGCTGACGTGGATGAGGCGGCCGACGTGGCCATGGCGGCCAACTTCTTCTCCACGGGCCAGGTCTGCACCAACGGCACGCGCGTCTTCGTTCCGGACACGATGCTCGCCGCCGTCGAGAAGGCCCTCGTCCAGCGCTGCCGCGACGGCATCCGCATGGGCATGCCGCGTGACCCAACCACCAACTTCGGCCCCGTCGTCAGTGCCGCCCAGCGCGACAAGATTGCCTCGTACATCCGGCACGGCATCGACGTCGACGGCGCCCAAATCCTGTACGACGGCTCCGTTGACGCCCAGGCCCAGCAGCCCACCCCGAACGGCTTCTGGGTGGCGCCCGTCATCTTCACCAACTGCACCGACGACATGCGCGTGGCGCGCGACGAGATCTTCGGCCCCGTCATGTGTCTCCTGCCGTACCGCGTGCGCGACCGGCCGCAGGACCAATGGCTTCCCGACCTGGTCCGCCGCGCCAACGACACCCCCATGGGTCTCGCCGCCGGCGTCGTATCCAGCGACGTCGGCCTCGCCCAGCGCGTCCTCGCCCAGCTCGACGCCGGCATCACCTGGATCAACACGTGGGGGGAATCCCCCGCCGAGATGCCCGTCGGCGGCTGGAAAATGAGCGGCATCGGCCTCGAGAACGGCCACGAGGGCATCCACGCCTACTTGAGGGTGAAGAGCACCCTCGTCCAACTGGGCAAGGGAGCGTGCAAGGGCATGTTTGCGAAGCTGTAGGCGGCCGTACTGGCTTGCATATACAAAACGGCGTTTTATAATCTCATTGCATACATGAGCCTCTTTTGAGCATCCCGTCAAAATGTACAGCCGTGACTGGGACGTGCTGACGCATACCGATTCATCAGCGTTTCTTATCCTTCTTGCATAGATGAGTCTTCTTTGAGCATCCCGTCAAACTGCGGACGCAACGTACTTACGCATACAAATCTCTATTTAATAGCGTTTCTTATCCTCATTGCATATAGTCTCTTTCTGAGCATACCATCACTAAAGACAAGACTCGGCCGCTGGCGTTTTCCAAATCTCTATTCATTCGCATCTCCGTCTTTCACTGCATGCCCAAGCCTTTTCTTGCGCATCTCGTTAAGATTACAGATATAACGGAGACAGACGTGCGTGTGTACAAACTTCTTTTTATAATTGTTGCTTAGTTTCATGACTTTTTCTCGAGCATTCCGTCACTAAAGACATGACTACGCTGCGCTGCGAATCCAATCCCTTAATTCCAAACTCTCCTTGCATACATGAGTCTTTCTCGAGCATCCCGTCACTGACGACATGACTAGGCCACGCTGAGCATCATCCGACAAGACAGTAAGCGTGCCTTGGTCGGACTCGTATTCAAGGAGCTATCCAGTCCCTAAATGATTTAAATTACCTGTCGCCCAAGTGCACCAGGTCATGCATCCGCCGCAGCAACACGACAAAAGCGCACAACCGCCAATCGGCAGGCCGGTTTTCCAAGGGACCCACGATCAGGGGAAAAGAGGGGTGCGTGGGGAAAACAAAGGGGGAGGATGACTCGCGGCACTGCAACCAGGGTATTTTCATCCGGTGTCTGATCATTACTTTTTATGCATCTACCAACTACTAACAATACCATAATAAAAGGTCTATGTGAATTATGTACAGAGAATCAAGGTTTTTTCCCCCTTTTCTTCCCCCTTTTTGCATCACATCGGAACGGGTATGTTGCGCTGCAGACTGCCCCTCCATTTGGGGAGCGATCTCGCAAACTTCGTACCCTTGGTCAGGTCCTCGATGGCGCTCCCCCACCTGACCAGCTCCTCCTCGCGCCAGCTCTCCTGCAGGATACCGAGGCCGAATCCCATGCCCGACTCGGAGTGGATGCCGGCGGGAATAGTGATGACTGGATATCCGGCCTGTGCGGAAATTTGATAGCTCTGCCCAACGTCCGGCGGGACGAGGAGTCCGCTCAGCTTCTGCCCTTTGTGGGTGAGGGCGTCGTTGATCCCCCTGCTGCTTGACGTTTGGCAGAACTCGAGCGCCTGCTTGTACGTGTCGTTTTTGATGCCTTTGGTCTGCTGCGCGGCCAGGAGTCCGTCTTGGCCCGAGTACCAGGCGGGGTTTCCGAGCGGCCAGGGGTTGCCGCCTGAGGAGCCGTCGTTGTCGAAATTGTACTGGATGATGTCGTCTAGGGTGCGAATATTGGTATTGGTCAAGTTTTTCAGGTATTCGTTGATGTTGTTGTAAAAGTCCACCTTGATATAGGTGTATTCTGACTCGTTGGGGAATCCCCGAGACGTGCCGTGGTCCCAATTCCATCCTTTTTGCGACACGATTCGCTCATAGTCGGTGATTTCGGTGTTGTTGATGATCTTGGCCCCGGCGCCTTTGATTAACTCGATCAAAGAGGTCAATGTCGCCAACTGCTCAGCGTCGGCGTGAACCCAGAAGCTCTTCCACGGAATGCCAAATGTGGCATTCGCCAATGCAGTCTTATTGGCCAGAAACTGCGCGTAGCCGCCATCGGGGGTCTTGGACGTTTGGTTTGCAGTGTACTTGTCGCGATCATCAACGCCGTAGATGGCATCGAGGGCGTACACAGCGTCACGAACGGTGCGACCAAATGTTCCTACCGAGTCTTGGTGTTCCGTCTCAGGAATGACGCCTGCCCTCGAGGTGAGCCCGACAGTGGGCTTGAAGCCAACGATGGAGTTTCTCATGGCAGGATTGATGACTGAGGCCAAGATTAGTGCTTCTGATGTTGTACATGTCACAAGCGACTGTGGCGGGAACGAGCCAACAGGGGGGGGGGACGAGTGACAGCATACCACTTCCATCAGTTTCGGTGCCCAAGGAAAAGGCAATCGCATTAGCCCCGACACCGACGCCACTTCCAGAGGAACTGCCTCCGGGATTGACAGTCAGGTTATAAGCACTCCGACATTGTCCTCCTCGACCAGAATAGCCCTCAGAGTAGTTGGTGCTGCGCATGTCAGCCCATTCACTCAGGCTGGCTTTGCCGAACAGTACGGCACCCTTTTCTCGCAATTTGCGGACGACATGTGCGTCTTGGCGAGGTCGACTCCCCAAGAGAGCCCAACTTCCAGCAGTCGTTTCGAGATTGTCCGCCGTACCGATATTGTCTTTGACGGTGAAAGGGATGCCGTGCAATTTGCTACGGACTTTGTCGTTTTTGCGCTCCTCGTCAAGCAAGGCGGCGATGGTAAGGGCATCTGGGTTTATTTGCATGACAGAGCTGGGGGGGGATTCGGTCAGTTGATAGGTCGACGTCGGCGGGCTCTGTGCATGTCTTGCCAGATGGCGTGCTCTATATGATGCTCAGGACTATATCAGACTCGAACTTACTTGATGTATTGTTGTGTTTGGAAAGTCCGTTCCATGTAGCACAGCACCAGCATCACGCTTGACAGTCGGCCATCTTCCATGGCTTTTTGCATGTCGTCAATGGTAGCCTCCTCCAGCTTGGTTCCGTTGCAGTCCGCCATGGGGAACTGCATGTCTGCGCCAGCATTTTCCAAGAGGGGAACGAGTGGCGCGAGTCCATTAACACCTTCTTGGCACGAAGCTGCAACCGTCGACGCAGCAGCGAGGACGGACAAGAAACACAGTCGCATGCTGCCCAGTCTCGCCGTACAACGGCACTTTACCCGAGGTAGAGGCAATGTGAAAGTCTGAGCCGAGCGCCGTCAGCTTCGAGCCGTGGAATATATTGTCCCTGGTGTGGCTGCTGCCCGTGCGCTCTAACGGCCACAACTCAACGTCAATCCAGACGTTCAATTAGAGAAAAAGTGGCTGGACTTGAAACTTGACAGATGAGATGACGGGCACCACTTAGAGATTTAATGTATCTCTGCCGAGTTGACCGCCATGTCTCCTGACCGGCTCATGCGGAGCCGGAGCGGGAAGCGGTCGAGGAGCGTCAACAAACTCCCTCTTGTCCTCTTCAGCCAAGGCAAGGCAAAGGGACCCTGCGCTACCAAGTCATGGGCAATGCAAAGAAGACTGGGCCAAGACTCCATTTGCCATAGCTGGAAAAGTCGACGCTCCGACAACCACTAGGGACAGCCACATGGCGTAGACACACGAGGGTGCCGTGCCAGGACTGGTTTGGCAACCCTTGCTAGTGTTGGCGTCAACTCTGGGAAAAGAGTGGACTGCAATGCCGCTCTCTTGTTCCTGGCATTTCATTCCTCAGCTCCTTGATCTTCCTCGTGTTCCCCTTGACGTCTGGGCAGGAGAACAGGTCCGTGTCCGCGGTGCAGCCGGGACACGCGATATCACTCCCGTACAACCGGATGTTGGAAGCTCATTTCGTCGATTCGCGTCGCTTTCATGCGTGTGCCAAGGTGGGACGAGACGCTGCTCAGCAGCACTGGGTCGACCGGACTGGCCCGAGTGCGGACCCTCGTCTTTGGCACTGTTTGGGTCTTGCAATCCAGCTCTCGGTATCTGTTTCGCTCCAGAACCGACCTGAAAATAGCAGATGGGAGAAAAGCGTGGTCGGTCTGGCTTTGCCAAAGCCTTGCCACCGTTGCGCTCCTTGCGATCCACATCTTGTCGGGGCCGCGTGGCGGGCGGTGAACGTGGCTCAGTCAGCATGTACCACCAACCGGCCCAATTCGGCAAAGTCCCCTGCCTGCTCTCCCCCATGAAGTCTCTTTCCCGGGTAATTTCACTTTGCTCACGCGCAGAAACGCATTTGACTCGTGGCTTTCCTTCTAGAAGAATGCCACATCTTCGCATCGTACATCGGGCTTGATCACCATGTGCGAGGCTTGCGCGCCCCACTGCGAGGCATCATGCCATATTCCCATAGAGCCATCCCTGTCCGTGACTTTCGATTTGCGGAATGACTTGCATGCCAAGGAGACCTCGCTCGAACGGCAGATCTAGGCCGTCCAGTCATGCCCGTTCTTCTTCAGCTGGCTGCCTTTTCTGCATAACTAAAAAGTGTAATACTATAGTCCAAATGTACAGGGACCGGTCGCAGACCGTGCCAGGGTACGCAATGCCAGCCACAGCTGTTGCGTTGAACATCACGCGAGCCATGTGTTGCCTTTCTCCCCTAACTATATACGGACAAAGCGGCTCATAACACGCCTTCCTATTAGGCAGCATCACCGGGCCTTCGGTGGGCCCTGAGTGAATGTGCTTCTTCCTTTACGTCAAAGTCAACTCGGACAAAAATGCCGTTTTCCCCTCTCCTGCTTTGATCTCGCTGTTGAGAATCGGCCCTTACTTCGTTTTGATACGTTGCCACGTTCTCTCGGCTCGTCAACACGCTGTGCTGCGACCGCAATCGTAGCGTGCTGAGGGCCGTACCCTTTGAGCGCCCACTGGAGCCTTTGAGGTACTTGGAGCCTCCTGAGCCGGTTTGCGGGTTCTTCTTCAAGACATATTTGTCGAAAATGGGTTTGATTCCGGGCACGGAGAGCGCAATCAGTGTGGCCCCAATCTCCGAGGTTTCCACCCCTAGCATGGGGTTGTAAGCCCAAGACTAGTAGCTCGTGTCAGCTTCGTATCTCGACGGCCTTTGGAACATGGGCCCATTGACATACCATATCTTCTTGCCATTGACCTTGTATGACGAGTACGAGACGGGCAACGGAGATGCCAATAACCCTGAGAACACTGTCAGCTGATGCCGCCATCCATGTTGCCCCAAAAGCGGTGAGATTAGACGGTCAACGCACCCTATGCCCGGCAAAAGGATCAAGGCCAGCTGGACCTTTCTCTTGCTTGGCATTTCCAAGATTTTTAACATGGCAACGGGTATGCCGAACAGTAGCAAATCACAAACCAGCGAGACCGATGAGTTGACGCTGTACACTAAGCCCCATTGTAGACAGGTGAATTCCCCAAAATGCGGCTCAAACTCGTAAGGCCATAGACCCGTGAGCGGACGGCAATGAAATATGATCAGAGCCATCTGCGGCACATAACCGGCCAAAAGAAAGACGCCAACAACCTGGATGGCGATGAGGAAGCGCCTGTGAAGACCGCAGATGCGATAATAGAAAGCGAGACCGGACAGTCGACAGAGAACGAGGGCTGTCGTGTACACGATGTGGGCGGTGTAGTCGAGGACCTGGGTCCGCATCACGACATCGGGTGGTAGGACATGCTGAATGTAGGCAAAATGACGGCCGGATCCGAGCCTGATGAGTTCTATGCTCAAGGCTACAAAAGCTACAAAGAGCACCTAAAAGCGCTCGGTCAGCCATGGCTCGTCAAAGGTGAGAGAGGCGGGTCGACTAGAGGCCGGCGTCATCCTACGCCTCATCAGTCTTGGAAATCGAGCCAAGCAATGGCGTACCCATGAGACGATTGCCAATCCGTCGTCGAATCCGAACCTCCTGACGATGAATACTCGAGACAGACCTCTGCTCAAGACAATGGCCGAGGTCAAGATGGCGATGGCCAAGATACCGGCGATAGCAGGTCGGTCCTTGTCTTCCAGCAGGAATTCTCTGCTATAGGATTCCTTGAGGCCCTTCAGGCGGCCCGCGGCGATTGCACGGTCAACGTCGGTCGCCATGTCGAGGGGAGCAGGCGTCAAACGGGGACGCGCGCCAGATGTTCGACGTATACAGGCGTACTCACGAAGGTGAATACGAGAAGTGAACTTGACCGCCGAAGACCATCGGAGCGCCAGAAGAAAGAAGAAAATGAGGCCAGCGTCGGGTCGAGGAAAATGCTACCATCAATCTTTCTTGTAGCTCATACAGGTACCAGCACAACTTCTATGAATGGTACAAAAGCCCACCTGCTTCCCGCTCAATTAATGCTGCGTTTAATCGGTGCCTTGACACGACGCCAGACCTGAAGAAGGCCAGTCGTCCATATCGAGGGTAGGGGTCGTTGAATGGCGAGTGCCCAGTCAGATCCTTGGCAAATTTAGACATATTACTATCATGCCTCGATCAATTGCATGAGTTCCACCTCCCATCGTTCTTCAATGCGAGACAGGCGCGAGATGCTCGTCCACGTACCGGCTAACACAGGACAAAGGGCATTACTCGTGTGAACAATAAATGTGTACAATTATTAAGTACTGTCGCAGACTCAAGCAGGGTGGTCAGTTTCTCGATCTGGCGAGGCCACGAGTGCGGGTTGAAGCATGCTTGGCACTGATGAACGTCCTCAATCAGTTAGCTGCTTTGACTTACATGGCCTTGCAATGAGCACATTGTAAGCTTAAATACGAATAATCAGAGGCAAGACGAGAGCGATGCCAATTAATGCATGGTGGAAACATGGCAGATGAGATGACCGATAGCGATTAAAACAGACATTGCAGACCAGAGCACAGTCAGCGACGCAGGCCCTTGCCGCTCAAACTCTCAGATCTGAATGTGTCTTGCGCAAACCTATCGCGCACAGAGGTCGTCAAGGTGAGGGGAAGGCGTGAGATTGAAGGAGGTCCTGGCGTTATGCATCACAGGCGCTTCCTGCTGTGGGGCCCTCGGTAACGGGAGCGCAGAATTCCGCAGCAGCGCATGACACGGAAGGTGGTTGGTTGTAGCGAGCCTTCCTGCTGGGACAACCTTGATTGATGGGCCATGTAGCCATGGGCAATAGGCCATGGGCGGCAGGAAAACTGGGGGGAAACTCAATCTTTCAATCGTTCAGCACGCACGCACGCAAAATTGACGCTGCTTCATGCATTCCCTATCATCTCAACCAGCTATCCATGACTATGACCATCGAAAACAGCACAATCTCATATCATCTCCGCGAGACCCTTGATCGAAATCGTGACCCTCGGCCTCTGATGGAAATGCCGGCTCAAGGCTCGCGAGACTCGGGTTGCGTCTCCTGCGTCGGGGCCCTGTCCAAGACACGCTGAGGACGGACTTTGGAGGCAGAGCATCCCTGCGCTCGGAGACGCACTCCAGACTCCTGGTATACGTATCGGCCCATGAGAGACCCGTGACTTCCATCAATTTATGCCATTTCTTCGCTCGTCGATCACGCCATGAATCGCTTGGAAACTCCCCTGGCTACGACAACAGGGGAAATCGGGCCAGGGTGGTTGGAAAGCACCGTCATTTCCACGCCGGTCTGGGGCACCGTCTTGTTACCGTATCGGCCGCGTCGACGGCCCAGCAGTAACAACCCCCTTACCTCCCCTCGCCGACTCCTAACGAACTTGTGGCTCCGCCCAATTGAACGTCCGGCGCCCCATCAGATCGAGGACGCGCCTTACGAGAAGAATACTGCACCTTCACCATGTGCTGGTGCCGCAAGCAATTATAAGCTCCAATAGCCGTGGCTCTCCATTTTGACCCTTCATAGCAGGCGCATGCGTGCCGTTGTCACCATATTACGGCGAGTGGCCGGTATGTTGACCCTGCACCAGGCCATCATTCACAAGCGTTTCGTCGCATATACATGAACCCAAGCTGTTCAGACGCTGCCCAAACCATGTGTGTCTGCCGTCGCAACCTGTCGCCCAGATCGAGGGCACAACGAAGTGAACAACACCAAATGGTGGACAAGGATGAGCAGACCCCCGCACGTTTGCGCCCAGCCTCAGAGCCCTGCAGTTGCATACCCTGTGCCAAACGATGCACATGAGAGACGAGGGAACTTGCCGAGGGTTGCATTCAATTCCTGCTTCGGCAATGCGTGCAACAGTGCGATGCAATGATGGGTGTACCAGCTTCGTGGTGCTCTGTCATATACGTGGCCACAAGGCCGAGCCCGGGTCTCATATCCCGTACATCTGAAGTAAGCGGTGGTTTCCAACATCCAAATCACGCCCATCACATCTAAACACTGGCGTTATCACCAAGGGTCCCCGATTATCCACTTTGTTGACTCCCTCGCCTCCATGTAAACGACTTGCTCGCCGCCTTGCCCTTTCGTGTCGGCGCAAGATCCACAGCATTGCAGCGCCGTCCATGAAGAGTTTTTGCTCTGTTACTCTACCAATGTGTTCTATCGGTGGCACCCTCTGCGAGATTTGCGGATACTGGAAGACGAAGCCAACTAACCTCGAGAAGACTATAATGGTGGAGGAGGCAGGAAGGTGTCTGTCTACATTATTCAGAGGTTGCGTTCACCACACTAGCGGGCTTCGCAAAGTATAACACACGATCCAGTGCACGCCAATGGTCAAATGAGCTTCAGATTTGACGAAAACATGAGATGTCAGTCCTGATAAGGAACGTTACGATCTAACATTCGAATCGCTTCATAATGAGTAAAATGCCCACAACTATCTGGACGGCGTCGAGTGGTTATTCGGAGGCTACGTCCCAATTTTACGGTCCATCAGTCTTCGTGAACAGGCCACAGTAAATCCCTTTCTTCGCCATCAGACGCGCATGTGACCCGGACTCGGCGATGCGTCCCTTCTCCAGCACGAATATCACATCCGTATATCGGATGGTGCTCAAGCGATGAGCAACCATGATGGTTGTGCGGCGGCCACTGGCGACCGTTGCCAGCGCGTCTCGGATAAGAGACTCGGACTGCGTGTCGACAGCTGATGTGGCCTCGTCGAGGATGAGAATTGCCGGGTTCTTGGCCAGTGCTCGCGCGATGGCTAGACGCTGCCTTTGCCCGCCGCTTAGTTGCTCGCCACGATTGCCCACTACTGTATCGAATCCCTCCCTGTGATTGCGATTTGTTCAGTCGACGCTACGCTCAATTTTGAAGAAGAAAATGGCTTACTACGTACGGTAGTGAAATGATAAAATCGAGTATGTTGGCTTGTCGACACGCCTCCTCGAGTGTCGCGTCAGATATGGCTTCTTCTCCATGATACCCAGCCAGTAGGTTCATTCTTATGGACCCCTGAAGCAGTGTCGGTTCTTGCGTGACGAGTCCCATGCGGCTACGAAATTCTGCAATATTTAGCGAGCTGATTGGCTCGCCATCAAGGAACATGGTTCCGCCACAAAGGTCGTAGAAGCGCTCTAGCAGAGATATGATGGTGCTCTTCCCGCTCCCGGTGTGACCAACAAATGCAACACTCGAACCAGCCACGATGTGGAAAGAGACCTGATCTAGTCCTTGATGCTGCGGTCGCGTGGGATACGCAAAGCTTACGTCCCAGAACTCAACATGTCCTTGGGGGCGCTGGAGTGGTTTTCTGCTTAGGAGAGATTGGGGGCCAATCTGTGACTTTCGCTCCAAGCGGCTTGTGTTGATTGATGGCAAGCCTTACCCAGAAGCGTCGACTGCGCCATTGGGAATCTATCGGGCTGCCAAGGCACTTGGTGTTGACCTTGTGGTTCTACATCATGAGGGCCACTGGGCGCAAGATCCGACGACCGCTGGGCACTGGCTTGACGAGTTCATCGCCTGCGATCTGACACTGGACCAGGACTTACCAGATAAGATTGCTAGCGCTCTGTCCAAGACCAAGACCAAGGGATCAATAGACGCCATCACAACATACTCTGACAAGCTTCTTCCCGCAACCGCAAGAGCAGCAAAGGAATTGGGGCCTTTTACAAGTCCACCCGAGGCAATGGACATATGCCACGATAAGCGACGAACACGTCAGTTCGCGTCGTCTGCTTCCGTTTCGGTCCTCTTTGTGGGAGGAGTTCAAGACCTCCAGAAAACAGCTGGCAGCATTGACTTCTCCACTCAAGTATCCTATGATTGTCAAGCCGGTCACTGGATACTCATCCGAAGGTGTCGCCAGTGTCCTCTCGGAGACAGAGCTGCTCAACGGCGAAACAAAGAGACATTGCCGGGAATCGATAACCTCATAGAGCCATACGTATCTGGGCCTGAAGTGGACGCAAATTTTGTCTTGCTCGATGGCGAAATCATCTGGAGTGAAATCAACGACGACTTTCCTTCATCTGCCGAGATTTGCCAAAAGAGCAGTGAACAAAGCGGCGGAAGCTCATCGTGGTCGATGGTCGCATCATCGCAAGTCTCCACGCTAGCGCCACCGCCAGCGCTCAATAAGTCCGTTGCGGAACTGTCAACAACAATGCCATCATTACTTCCGGAGACCGAGATTGCTCTGTTGAGTTCGTCTCTTTTTGTCCTCGACCGCCTGACTCTTCTTGACTGAAGCGACTAGACGGTGGTCATGGCGTTATCAAGGACTTTTCTGTGTGCGTCGTCGTACGACCACGTGCCAGCAAGGACAGACAATTGATATGTTGACGCATTAACATTACTAGATAATATGGGTTACAAATTTTTCCTCCGTCGCGTAGGATCCATTATTCACGAACTGCCCTTCTTCTTTGTGCTCCACTTCAACGACGGCTTGTTCCATCTCTTCACTCGAAACATGTAGTAAAGCAAGACTGCCACGCAGATATTGAATAAAATATAAGCCCACATGATGCCAAAGTTCCGGAACCGCTCGCTCCAGAAAATGTTTGAATTGGCCAGCAGCTGGTCGGCGTTGCTGACGCCACAATAGCGGCATTGTGAAGTGGCCTCGGGATTCTGCAAAGTCCCGGGCGCGGTTTGCAGAAGCGGCTGCAGATATTGACCACATGACATGCCTGCCGGCGGGTCAAAAGTGTTGGTCTCCTTGGCTGAACAAGTGATTTCCCGGGCATGCAGTTCCGTTCCGACAATTCCGCCGATCCAGTAAGTGAAGGGACTGACGCGGTACATGAACGCCCTTTGTCTTTTGTCAGCTGGGACGAACCTGAGGCAGGAAAGTAATGATGAACGGTTGGAACATACCAGAAGCCAGGCAGTGCATTGGCGGTCTGTAGAACGCCGCTGAAGATGATGCTTAGGATGGCGAGAACATTGACGATGCTGCCGGCCGTATGTGCATCAGGCATTGCCACAATCGTCATGTGCGCAAATGCGCTGGCATAGATGAACAACTGGATCACAAAGGCAAGAACAAGGCCTTGGCGATCAGAGCTCTGGATCCCAATAACTGGGTAGTACGACGTAGCCCAGATCAGTATTCCCGTGAAGATTTGGTACGGAATTTCGACGACGATATTGGCCAGGATGAAGACAAGCCACGAGTAAGCTTTGCTGGGCCGTTCTCGGACTTCATACAGAGAACGCTGCGTCACGAAAAGAGGTTGAATCTGGTGAATGGCGTCAGCGCAATTCCTAGAGGAGCACACATGAGCAGCTATGATGAAAGAAACTTACTTGTTGAACGATGGAGGAAAAGATGGTGGTGAGCATAAAGGTGTTGAAAATGACGTTTTGGGTGCCCGCCTGGGTCGACTTGGCGTCGAAAAAGGTAAACCCGATGAAAAGCCCAGCAAAGACCCCCAACGCGAGTTTGGCAAATATGTAGCTGGGCATTCTCCAGTATTGCTGAAAGATACGGTGAGTGACGACCTGGAATTGTGTGAGGAACGGCATAGCATATGCGGTGTGTGATTGTGGTTGTTCGTTGTCAACCGCCGTCTCGTGGGCCTTTTCACTGTGAATGGCCTCCATTTCGTCCATGACGGCGGCCCTCTCGTGACTTGCCTGCCAGACGGAATGCCAATCTTGGCCCTTGTCATTCTCACCCTTGTTCACAATTTCAAGCATGTACTCGGCCGGGTTCTCTCCATCACCACACTTGCGCCCTCCGTTGGCCTCGAAGTATCCCAACAATGTGCGTGAGTCATCGCCGATGTTGCCGAAGTATACAGTCTTTCCTCCTTTGGCAAGAAACAGCAAGCGGTCGAAAGCCTGGAACAATATCGCACTGGGTTGGTGAATGGTACATAGCACGGCTTGGCCAGAGTCCGCAAGCTTGCGGAGAAATGCACAAATCGCCCAGGAGCTCTGTGAATCGAGGCCAGAGGTCGGCTCGTCAAGGAAGAGTAAGAGTTTTGGTTTCGCGGCTAGCTCGACACCGATCGTCAAGAGCTTGCGCTGCTCAACATTCAGGCCTTGGCCAGGGACGCCGACCACAGCATTCGCAAAGTCCTCCATCTTTAGCATCTTGATGACCTCTTCTACAAATTCGTATTTTTCTTTCTTGCTGACAGATTGCGGCTGGCGTAGCATAGCGCTGAAGCGAAGGCTCTCGCGAACTGTCGCCGTCTCGAGGTGCAGATCCTGCTGTTGTACGTATCCTGTGTTGCGCTGAAAACTTGCATCAAGGGGCTTTCCATTGACAAACATGTCTCCAGTGATGACGCCCATCGTGGTTCGTTGAGCCAGCGCATCTAACAAAGTCGTCTTACCAGCACCACTCACGCCCATGAGAGCAGTTAGGGTGCCTGGCCTGACCCATCCTGACACGTGGTCCAACAGCCGGCGTGGCTCGCCTTTGATCTCGATGTCGTACACCACATCGCGCCAGGTGAAGATATCCCTGTGCGGCGCGAGTGCTTTGGCTTCTCCATTGTCGACTTTTTCGACAGGCGTCGCGGGGGCTTCGTCGTTCTGTACGGCGTGGCTTTGCCCGTTCTGGAGGTAAGCAGGAACGTGGCCACGGCGGAAAACTAGGGCTTCGGCGGTACTGGTGGTCGCAGAGTTCAGCTCAACCGTGATAAAGTACAAGGCCAAGAAGAAGAACAAGAAGGCTAAGAGGATGCCGAAATTTCGCCACACATGGGAATAGGAATACTCATAATTCGTGGCAATGAAGGCATCACCGCTGACAGTGTACTGGCCAGGAACTGCGCCAGCGACAGCGCACACCCAATTATTGCCGACGTTCGGTGAGTATGGGGGCACAATGCTGGAGCATGTGAAGTCTCTGCTGTGAAACTCGTTCGCGACCAAGATCTCAAACGCGTAGAACACAGGGTTGATCCACCGAATCCAGCTGAACCATGGGTGCATTTCCGGAACTGTGATAGCGAACCCCGTGTAGATTACCAGAGCCAATACCAGCACACCAGAGAGCGTCATTGCCTGAGAGATTGTTTTGGTGGCGGCGGCCATTGTTCGGAAGACGGCTGACATGACGAATGTTGAGGTGTAAGTGATCAAGAAGTACAGGAAGAACGGCCCTGGTTCACGACGAAGTCCGGACAAGAAATAGAGGACAACGTTGAAAGCTACCGCTGTGACGAACTTGACAGGGATGTCGGCCACGATTCCGGCCGCTGCCTCAGCCGAGGGATGATAAAAAGCATACGAGGCATGCTTTTCGACGATTGGCCTTTGATCGTACAAGCCGGTGATCTCGGAAATGGACGTCAATGCATTCATGAGAATTGCCATAAACAGCACAGAGCCACGTCCGTAAAAGCTTATCGTGGCCTCGGGACTGCCAAAGAAAATAGATCCAATGATAAGCGCCATGACCACATTTGATATGGCTTGAGTTGCTGTGGCGGAAATGTCGTTCCAGATTCTCTGGTAGGCGCGTCTTGTACATAATTTGACTTGCATCCAATAACTGACGATATAGGGAGACTTGGGTCGGACGTGGTCCGATTGCCGAAGATTCTTGTGTTCTCTGAGTTGTGCCAAACTTTCGTTCTGTCGTTCGCCGGAAAACTCCTTGTCGTGGGCATTCATTTCGCCTAACAAAGTCTGGTATTCGGGAGACTGGCGCCACAGTCGCTCGAAGTCTTCTGGCGTACGGGGTACCTTGTTCTCAAAGCCTTCTCGAGGAACTCTCTCCTGCGGGTTGGTGACGGACGTGAGAAAGTCCCCGGTAGTCTGTCGAGCAGGACAATGCCATCCTTGTTTCTCGAAATAGCGCTTGGCCTGGCTCGCTGGACCAAAGTAAATCTGGCGACCCTCGTATAGTACTGTGGCCTTGTCAAATAGGTCGTAGATTGATTGGCTGGCTTGATAGATGGCGACAGCATTAGCTTGATGACCGAGATCAGACGCGAGACGCAGAGCTTGAACAAATTTGAGTGCAGTTGCTGAGTCGAGCCCACGAGTACTTGACACAATCCGTCAGTTCATGTGATTGCCACGGCGAGCGTCGTCTCCGAATTAGGGGCACTAACCTGTTGTCCCAAGCCGTCAAGGGAGAACCTGCAACAACCATTTCGGCTATACTGACTCGCTTCCGTTCGCCGCCGGACACACCGCGAACAAAATCATTGCCGACCTTGGTGTTGTACGTATGGCTCAGACCAAATACGGCCATGACGACCCGCGCAATGTACTGGCAGTACTCGTCTCGAGACATGCCCATAACGCGTTGTTGAGGCGTACGAACGGAAGAAGCAAACTCGAGTGTCTGCCCAACGGTGAGGTGCGGGAAATGCTTGTCCACCTAAATGTACAGACATGGTTAACGTCATGGCAACTTAGCCTGGAACAGAGGAAGATTCCTGCCGAACCTCTTGGTTATAAACCGTTTCGCCCTTGAATTCTGCGATCATCCTCTTCTGCGGAATGCCGTCGTAGTGGATAGTCGTCCTCTCGCCAACCTTCAGACCGTCCAATGCTCCACACAGGGTTTTCAACAGTGTGCTGCAGCCGGACCCGGGGCGACCGAGCACAATGAGAAGCTCGCCGCCGTGGAGAATTCCATCAAAACCATGGAGGATTTGCTTGTGGTGCTTCTTGTTGAGGCTGAGAAACTGTCCAGGCTTCAAAGGAGCGGTGACCATGGAGCCGACGGTATCTTGCAACTGCAACGCGCTCCCGGAGCCGAAGACGTCGAGATGACGATATGACACGCCCATGTGCTTTTCCTGAAGGCCTTGTTGATTGAGTTGATCGATGAAGCGACGTAGCCACTTCTCTAGGTTGAAGTCCCTATGTTCTGGGTTGAAAGCGGTGTCATTTTCGTCGATCATATCCAAGGTCTGACTAGGTACTACTGGAGCTGCGACGCTTGACTGGCGACGTGAGAGAGCAGTTGCGATTCGGACCAACTCGGACCTGTCCTGATCGTGCATCATCGTATGCGTTGTGCTCTGTTTCATGGAGTCGGCGTCGTCCGACAGCGAGCTGTGAGCGGCAAGATGAGACCCTTGGACAGAATCTCTCTCGTGCCGCAGCGGGACCTCTGGAACGACGTTGTCTTGGTGGGCATGGCCGAGGGCCGAGGGCCGCTCCGTACTCTTCTCAGAAGCCATAGCGGCGGTTGATGGGAGATTGTCCACGCTCGTGCTCCAGGGTGTGAAGTATTGCGCAAATCAAATCATATAAAACGGTAAGTCATGTGTGTTGTGGGAGGCCGGTCCAAGTAGTGATGCAAAATATGAGACGAGGGGATCGCTGTCATTAAGTAGCCGCATCGCAGCAAGAGGAGAACTATCTCAGCCACTCTCCAGATCGATGAGCAGGTTCATCGAGCATGGCCTTGGCAATCATCGGACTTCTATCCAGCCCTGCGAACCGACCACATCTCAGACTATTGCTCGGAGACAGCCATGACGGTGGATCCCAGATGGATGCTCCGATGAGCCAAGCGGACTTTTCGGAGCCGCTTTCATGTCGAGTGGCGCACGGAGGCGCTGGCTTTAGTTTTGACGTCTCCAAAAGACTGGGTCAGCACCGCTGTGGTTGGGTCAAATGGGAGGGGGAAAAAGGGAAATGAGCCTACCTGGGTATAGATAGCACTGACTTATGGAATTAGTATGGCACATCTCCGTGGCCTTGTTCGTCGAGTTTCTGTACCGTGAGGAGTACTGGGGTCGGACTTGCTGCTGACTCGAAGTCGTTCGACTCACGGCCACCGGTACCCGAGGGACAGCCCGGCCCCGAGCGGAGACTTTCGCGCCTCCAATTTCCAACCAGATTCGCGGAGCAAGGACTGACTGGTTGGCGAAATGCCGCCCGCCTAATAATTATTTCCACCGCTTGTTTTGGCGTTGTGTCACACCCTTCTGGCGATGCAACCGAGTGGCTGAATCGCCAAGGGTCCTTTGGGAAAGCCTATTTTGAGCAGAGCAGACCATCGTCATGGACCATTTTGGCGTCTGGTGGTTGAATGCTTCTGGGAGCGATGGCCCAAATGCAGATGCCTTGAAGGATGCGACTGACGTCGCAAATTCTGACCACGGGTTTTGCTTGGACGTTGCTCCTTCCCGCTCTTTGCTGCGATCGACTCGCGAAGCCCCACCCCGTTGATTGTCCGGGTCCCTTCTGCTTTCCCGAATTGGACTCATCGCGGAAGACGGCGAGTTTAAAAGCCCGATGAGATATCTGGGAGGCACCGTTTGGCGCAGTGGCCCGACTCACCGTCCATCATTGCCTTTCTGCGCAAAGACTGTTCGCTTGATACATGTCGGCGTGCCCGGCATGGTCCATGCTTGGCTGACGACGGTGTGGGACAACCTAGAAGTTTAGCCCCTCCCAGCGCGAGCGAGCACCTTAGTCGGGCTATTGAATGAACCGGCGGCTGATTGAAGGTCTTGGTCTGATGCCGAGCTGGAGAAAGTTACTATTTCTCGAACCTCTTCTGACGAGTGTCCTGCTGCTGCTGCTACGAAAACATCTGCCGACCTGTTCGACAAGGCAGTTGGGCGGGCAATATGCGTTTTTTTGGCCCGTGGCGTCGCGCCTGGGTCCATGGACCCTGCAGGGTATGATGTCGCAGAATATGATGTCATCAAATAAAATTATTCTTTTCACCCGACTCCACGATTATCGAGACGATCGACGCGCGGCGCTGCAGGAACCGTCTCTCACCTCACTTGTCAAATTTCAACTAGTACTGCAAAGGCTTCTCGTGTTGTCTGTATGGCCATGTGGACATTTCTACAGCACATGGTGGCCTCCTCGGAGGAGGATTCGCCCGGTCTAGCGCCTGCGTGCTAGCAACTCCGTCCACGGGTTCGTTCGTCATGATGGTGTCACACGCACTCTGGGGTCACGTTTCCCACGCAAAGAAGGCAGAAGCATCTCTTTCGCTCCCAAACCCTTGAGATTGAACATTACGGCTCAGGTTTTGCCTTGTGAAGTTGGAGATTGTAGGTCGAGCATGTCGGAATAGTGCATCGCGACAGCTTCTCCGGGTTGCACCTACCCTATAACTGCGCCTGTCAGGCGCACAATGTTTCATGAAAGCCCCTTCTGTTTCTCGTCTGTCGACTTCATCATCTCACAAACGTCCTTTTCCAATTTCGAAACGCGCTGCAAAGCCCAACGCAACGCCTCGACCTGCAGGAGCTGCGGATGACTGGAATGCAACATGGTCTCTCATCTGCCGTCAGACGGGACACCTCGGAGCAGAACAGTCGTCTGCCAAGAGCTGCAAAGGTCAGACAGAGTTCCCCTTGGTCCGGAGCGCCACACGATTTGGTCTGTCAGCCATTTGCTTCACACAACCTCGCCTTGCCGCTCCCCGCACGTGAAGTGGACCGACGACGAATGACGCTCAACCGCTCAACGCCACCGGCTCTCATCCAGAGTTCTGACTTCTCGAGCCAGCCTTGCAAGACGACGGTAAAAATCGGCATCCTCCGTCGGCTAGAGATCACGGTAAGTTCTATATGCATGCACGTGGCAACACGACTGCCTTGCGCGCCCATGACATCCATCTTCCACGTCCTTTGCGTGTGCGATTCGGCATAACAGTCGTTCTCGTCAGCCACCAAGGGTCATGGCCGCAGGCAATAGATCCGTGACCGTACACACCCAAAGACAGACAAAAGCTTCTTCTCTTCTCCCTTGTCTCACGATCGCAGCCTAGCTCCAGTCCCTCGTCCTCGCTCCTCCGGCTTGAACTCCCCACCCCCTCACTCGTCATCACGTTCATAAAGGATCGAGCTTCCTATCGTCATACCGCGACGCAAAAGTGTAGCGCACGAGACGCGATACGAGCACCGCCTGCACACTTGGAATCGTCTGGCACTTCAGGTCCCTCCCCGTACCTGAATCAGCCTCATACACCCTTCCCACTCTCGCTCGGCTCAGACCGCGTTCGGCACTCATACCTCTCTCTACTTTCATTCCGCCCGCGCGCCCCTTCAACATCATCCTCCCTGCGTCTTGTCTGTCGAGTGGCTGTTTTTGCAGGAAGTCGCCCGTGTGGCGCGTTTCGTCTGCTCCTTGCCAGTGCTCTTTCAGACGGGAAATCTGTGAGGCACCCAGCATAGCCGTGCCTTGTATCTTATCATGACTATCTAATGCACCGCGATTGATCTGCCATTCTGAAGACCGTCACTTTCTCGTTTCTCGCGCATCGCTGCACCATCTCAACTCTCGCATCGACGTCTTCTTCTTTCATTGCTGTATGAGCCTACACGCATCATCTCGGACTAACATGATCATGGCGACCAAAGTCCAAGCACTCGGTCCTCAGAATATCTTGCCTGCCGTTTCTGCAGCAACGCCTGCCACTGCAGCCCCTCGCACCGTTCCAGAGCTCATTTCGCCCCGTGTACCGCTCGCCTTGTCGGCTGCCTACACGAGGATGCCTGCTCACGAGAATGGGGAAAGATCGAGGTATGGCGGCATCACCTTTGCCGCCCAGGCTAAGCTCCCAAAACTTCCCATTCCTGATCTGTCCAAGACGTGCGGCAAGTATCTCGAGGCTTTGAGGCCCCTGCAAACACCGAGACAGCGAGCGGAAACCGAGCAAGCGGTCAAAGAGTTTCTTGCCACGGACGGTCCCGATCTACAGGAAAAATTAAAAAGATACGCACAGGGCAAAACGAGTTACATCGAGCAGTTTTGTATGTGCGCAAAGACACGCATCGTATTTTGTTTTTTGCCCTTCTTAACCGTGTGACACAGGGTATGATTCGTACCTGAACTTTGACAACCCAGTGGTTTTGAACCTCAACCCCTTCTTTCTCCTCGAGGACGACCCAACGCCTGCGCGCAATAACCAAGTGACACGTGCCGCATCGCTGGTCGTTTCCGCCCTCGAGTTCATTCGCGCAGTGCGGAAGGAGGAATTGCCTCCAGACACAATCAAAGGATCGCCACTATGCATGTACCAAGTCTCGCGCCTGTTTGGGACGGCTCGTGTGCCGACGGAGAACGGTTGTCAGATCGTGCAGGACCCAGGGGCCAAGCACATCGTGGTGATTTGCCACGGCCAGATCTACTGGTTCGACGTTCTGGACGACAGTTCCGATGTCATCATGACGGAAAAGGACATTGCCATCAACCTGCAAACAATCACAGAGGACGCGTCCCAGACACCCATCCAAGAGGCGGCCAAGGGTGCCCTGGGTGTGCTCAGCACGGAGAACCGCAAAATTTGGTCGGGTCTGAGAGACTTGCTCACCAAAGACCCTGGATCTAACAATGCCGACTGCCTCAACATTGTCGACTCGGCTCTCTTTGTTCTCTGCCTTGACTATACAGAGCCGCACAACGTGGCCGCCCTGTGTCAGAACATGCTCTGTGGTACGAGTGAGGTCAAGAATGGAGTGCAGATAGGCACATGTACCAATCGCTGGTACGACAAGATGCAGATCATCGTGTGCAAGAACGGAAGCGCAGGTATCAACTTTGAGCATACCGGCGTCGATGGCCACACGGTGCTGCGTTTCGCTAGTGATGTCTACACCGACACCATCCTGAGGTTTGCGCGCACCATCAATGGTCAGGCACCGACTCTGTGGACGTCGACGAGCCCCGACCCGTCCAAGCGTGACGCGGAAAGCTTCGGGGACGTGAATACAACCCCGCGAAAGCTGGAATGGGACATGATCCCGGAACTCAGCATCGCTGTGCGCTTCGCCGAGAGCAGGCTGGCCGATCTCATCGAACAGAACGAGTTCCAGTGCCTGGATTTTGACTCATATGGCAAGAACTTCATCACCTCGATGGGCTTTTCTCCCGACGCCTTTGTGCAGATGGCCTTTCAAGCCGCCTACTATGGACTCTACGGCCGCGTGGAGTGCACCTATGAACCTGCTCTGACCAAATTCTACCTTCACGGACGGACAGAGGCAATTCGTACGGTTTCGCAGGAGGTTGTCGATTTTGTGCAGGCCTTTTGGGCCGACAGTCCCGCCGAGAACAAGATTGAGGCGCTTAAGCGTGCGTGTCAGAGGCACGTGAGCCGCACAAAGGAGTGTCTCAAGGCGGAGGGTTGTGATCGCCATCTGTACGCACTCTTTTGCGTCTGGAAAAAGTATGTTGATGATGAAATCGACATGGACCACCGTGCCGGTAGCGGTGATGGTTCGAGCGCAAGCACGATGGGCATCAATGAGGACACTCCCGTCGCCAGCCTTGACAATGACTCGGACAAGTCAATGAACCAAGTTGCCGAGGACAAGGCTCATCGGGAGCGGAATGACGGCACCAATGGCCGATGGCGCGATGTTGACTACCCTCTGCCCCTGATATTCGCCGATGGTGGTTGGGACAAGCTCAACACAACGGTGCTGTCCACGTCCAACTGTGGCAACCCGTGTCTCCGTCACTTCGGCTTCGGACCTACGTCCGGAGATGGCTTCGGAATAGGATACATCATCAAGGACGATTCCATCTCCATCTGCGCGTCCAGCAAGCACCGCCAGACGAAACGTTTCGTCGACACACTGGAGAGCTACCTCTTGGAAATTCGACGCATCTTGAAAATCACCAACCGCAAGTCGTCAACGGTCAAAAGCAGCCGCGCCAGAGAAGCAGAATCGTCTCGGCCAAAGCAGGTGAATAGGCTCAAATCGCGCGGCAGGCTGATCTCGACCGAGAGCCTGACGCGTGAGACGGCCAGTCACAACACGGAGGAAGATGCGATGGGGAGTGACGATGACGACGAGTTGGGCGGCTGTACGTTTTTTTCTTTCTCTTTGTTTATCTTTTCTATTGATAGGATACCCCAATCGACCCCCTCTTTTTTTTGTTGTTCATGGTCACGTCGATTTGTCACTATGTGCTAACATGTCACAGATGGCTTCTTTGATGCTGGCATGTTGCTACAGGCTCTCAAGGCGCGCGACGGGGCCGCTGATCAAGGGGAGAGCAAGGCGTCGCAGAGCGCAGCGGTCCAGGCAAGGCGCAGAGATGTGGGCAAGAAGCTGAGGTTGACAATTGAGTAACATTTACCCAATCGCATGATGGCCGGTTGGGGGTTTGAGGGATTTTCTACCTCCTTCGTTCTCGCCCTCATACATTTGACCTGTTTTTGGGGGTTTCCATTTGACCAGTTGTCGGTGATGTGGAGATATAAACTCGGGCCTAGGTTCGCCGTTCATGCAAACGAGATGAAACAGAAGCTGTTTGCCTCTTCCCGGGACCAGGTCTGCTGATGCTGCCAAAGCTGTCCGCTTCTTGAGCCGCGTTAGCCGAGGGAAGCGGCTGCAGCTCCATCCAACGGTATCATCACATGTCTTGACTGGGGTTTGGACGGTTTTAATGAGTGTTGTTCAGCCGCACACATCCTTGTCCCCCCGGGTTCCCAAGCATTGACAAGCTGCCCTCCGGCCAATCCTTTTCCCTCAACATCAACCTCCTTGCCCCTCCTCCCGTTGCATATTGGATCGTCCACCGTATTGGCGTGCCAGGCGGACGCCATTTTTTAATTTGTTTCTAACCGATTGCCAGTTAAGGAAAGCCGAGAGCATGGATCGTGGTTCGGAGCCCCTCCCTTGCCCCCCCTTCCCTTGCTTTTCCACACGCGTCAAGTGTTTCAGATCTCTACGGAAAGCGGGCAACCTGCCAGGATGTCCCAAGCAGTCGGGTCACGGTTGTTTATGCAAAATACAGATCTCTGGTCTCGTCAGTCTCACATAGGCGAGAACACGCGACTTTCATCGATCCTCCGCAGTTGGTTTCGTCCCATGTATGACTCTGGCCGCCACTGTCTGCCCACGCGATAGATAGCCAGACAGAACGAGTTACACAAGGGTTTGTAGAGAAGATGGGCGTGTTGAGACGACTTGTGGCAAAAAAAAAGAAAATCCCCATCACGTCACAAGACGGGCTTCGTCTCTTTGGTGTTTTTTATTTTTGTCACAATTCCGAATGTGACCCCCCGAGGCTCTACAAGACGTTACATGGCATGCTACGTGTCAGTGACGCCATCGGCCCATCAATCCCAGGCGCGGGTCCCTCCATCGCGGACTTGTCTGGCTCGTAAGTGGAGAGAGGAGCAGATCCGTGCGCTGATGCGGAAAGAGGCTTCGGTGCATCATGAGTGTGTTTACCTGATCAGAGAGAGACTGGGTTTTCCGTAATTAGAAGTTTCATGCATCGAGATTGGGGGGGGGGGGGGGTTGCGGAATGCCGAGGGCAAGGATTTATGTGAGTGTTGCTCGGTACGCTTACATGACGGAACAAAGATCTGATCAGGGATCGCGGGGGCGTGTCCAATCGGGAGGGCGCACTCGTCGGAACACCTGTTGTGTGATTCTCACGGGGGACATATCGATGCATGAAAAGATGACAAGCAAGGTGAGATAACGGGCCAGATCTAGGTTGAGGACGATGCTACAGCAAAATAAGAAATCGATAGCGTCACATCAACGCCTAAACAAGCCTGATAGCGGCTGTCCACCTTTTCCTCCCCCCTTTCCGCCAACGCCATGATGATGCCCACTAGCCTCGGCGCCTACTCGAGCAGTATCTTCTGGAGCGTACGCTCGATGACGCTCTTGTCCTTGGGAGACACGCCGAGCATGGCGCTGTCGTTGCGGGCAAAGCGACCGCCGTGCTGAGGATGCATGAGCGACCGGTACAGGTACGGCATGATGGTGTGCAGGTCGATGATGCCGGCGGCGACGCGGGCGTCGGCCTCGGCCGTGGCTTCGTCGAGCGTGGCGTGGCGTGGTTCCCATGCCTTATGAGGCGCCACGGACCGCGCCACGGCCAGCAGCTCGTTCTGGCTCACGACAAAGTCGCCGAGGTAGACGACACGGTTGCGCGTATCGTCGGCGTGCGTCAAGACGCCCACAACCCCCTCCGCCACCGACTGCAGCGTCGTGGCCGTGAACAAGGCGTCGCCGCCATCGAACAAGGTCGGCGCGTCTCCGGACAGGTCCCCCAGCAAAAAGTTCCGCTCGAGGCCCCAGTCCAAAAAGGCGCCGTTGTACACGATGGTGTAGGACAGATTGGTCGTCTCGGCCTGCAGCGCGAGGTAGTCCTCCACGGCCACCTTGTCGAGGAAGGGTAGCAGAGGCCGGTTGTGGGGGTTGGAGAGGTCGCTCCCGAATTCCGAGGGGATGAATCGTCGCACGCCGGCCCGGATCGACGCATCAATCAGCGTGCGCTGCAGGCCGATGCCAGGGCCGCCTAGCAGGCACACGACGGCATCCTGGCCCTGGAGCGCCGACGCCAGCGCATCCACCGACGACAAGTCCACGTCCTTGACCTTGATGGAGGGGGGGAAGATGGACGGTGCCGTGGTCGAGTCGGCGCGCCGGAGCACCTGGAGGGTGAAGAGGCCCGAGTCGACGAGTTTGTTGAAGACGACTGAGCCGAGGGCGCCGGTTGCGCCGACGACGGTGATGTTTTGGAGGGGAGGAGGGATGGCCGACATTGTTCTTCTTCGGCTTATCTTCTGGATTGTATGTAACCCTGCTTATTGTCCAGAGAAAAGTACAAAGCGATATAAATCCACCGTGTAGTCTTTCTCTGATCAAGATGTTCCGTTTCACCTCACTGGGTTCATTTGCTGCTGCTGCTGCTGCACGTTTGCTTCCGAGAATCCGGCACCAAGATCAACTTCCACGTGAGGAACAAACACACAGACACACTCGAGTGCTCGTCACCACGTTCATGCCATCAATCGCCTTCCCATCTGGCTGGGCCTCGGAAATATATATACGTCTTCCGCATCAAGGCCCCCCCCAAAAAAAACCGACGATATATTGCTTTTCTCCATCGAAGCCTAAAGCAAGAGAAAGTCGATTACGGAACCACGGTCGTGTCCATCATCAGTCAGCAGCAAACGTCCCATCACCATCAACGGCCAACTAAACGTTTCGGAATCCCCTCCCATCCTTACCGAGTGGACGTGGCTTCCGACATGGGAAGACAGCCGAGTGGGATGAGTCCATGCCCCTTTGAGTCAAGCCAGGCGTGTGCGCATGAGTCCACGGCGTGTGCGTAGCCTGTTTCACGTGATACGGCGGCAGTACGACGATCCCCCTTATTACCACCCTCGTGTTCACGTAACAAAAGCTCTCTTTCCTAGAAAAGTAGGTGTGGGCGACACGCTTCATGCGGAAATCCTCCTCCTTTTCATCCCACTTTGGCCGGTGTTTGGATGCAACGGCTTCCTGGGGAAAAAAAAAAGGGGAGCATCGAGGCAAACGCTCACATAACAGCAAGAGGTCGCGGCCTTTTTTTTTTATTAAATCTTTGGTTAAAATGAAGATATTCTTTTATTTCAAATTCTTGAGAATCGCCGTGACAGGAAAGCAGAGGCCGGAAAAGACAGACGCACAGGGCTGAGAAACGGCCAAGAGTGAAAAGGAAACCGAACCCCTTCCCCCCCCCCCCCTGCCAACCACCCCGGACATATCCCATCACCAAAGAAGGGAAAACCAGGTCTATTAGAAATCGGCCGCGCGAAACTACGCTCTGATATATCAGCATCGACCAGAGGAGAAGAAGAAAAAGGAAGGTTGCAGAGTCGGACAAATCAATCCCAATATCTGAAGCAATTATCAATCCTGTCCCTCTTCTCCCTCCCTCCCCATGCCACCATCGTCCCCCGTCGGATGAGGTGGGAGAATCAGTCATCACCACCAATGTTGGCTGATGTAAGAACCCCGACCATCTTCCCGCAGGCGCTGCCACCGGAATCGTCTCCCTGGCCGCCGGTATGGCACATGACGGACGCGCCCGTCAGCACCAACACCACCAACACCACCAATAACACCACCACCACCATCACCACTCCCCCCAAGGGCAGACACACATGCCACTGCGGCAAGTCCTTCATCAGGAAGGAACATTTGCGCAGACACCAGGCCAGTCACTCGGGCCGGTCCTTTCGCTGTGATGTGTGCGGCCGGTCCTTCACACGCAGGTATGTGCTTGACTCGCCGCAACACCTCACCTCACTCATTCACCTCACCTGTTCATTCACCTCACCACATTTTGCCTTCATCTATTCTCCATGTAGACTCCCAAACCCTTACTCACCAGCCCCCGTAGCGACCTGCTCCGTCGCCACGCCACGCTCCACGACGCCGCCTCCGTGTCCCATGAGCCTCGCCGCGACCGCGCCTGCGACGCCTGCCATGCCAACAAGACACGATGCAGCGGCGGCGCACAATGCGCCCTCTGCGCCAAGAGAAACGTCGTCTGCACTTACAAGCGCGGCAGCATCTCCGAGACCAACGACACCGTCTCATCCCCCCCCAACCCCAACGGGAGCAACGCCTCCTCCTCCGCCTCCTCCTCCTCCGTGTCGCCCACCATGGCCCAGCAGCCGGCCCTCGTCGTCATGCCCATCGACGACACCCTCGACTTTGGCGGCCGTCCCGTCGCCCTCAGCGTCTTGTACGCCGTCCTCACCAAGGCGTCGCCCGCTGAGCAGCAGCCCAAGGGGATCCCCCGCCCGTGGCTGCTGGGCTGCATCGACAGTTATCTGGCCACGTTCCATACGCGGTGGCCGGTGCTGCACGCCCCGACGCTCAATGAGGTGACGGACTCGGTGCAGATCATTGCGCTCATCGTGGCCGTTGATTCGTGGCTGCATGGCGAAACCGCCCTGCGGGAGCAGATTGTGCGCATCTACGAAGTGCTCGTGGAGCAGTTTTATCGGGAACTGGTGAGTTGCGTCTGTCTTCAGAATTATTGCTTCAGTTGCTCCGTTTGCATATGTTGGATATAAATCGCTTTGCATGCCCACTTGCCGCTCATTCCTCTCATCGTATCCTCGCAAAGGGGGCCGAGATGGTTTTTTCCGGCGTCGAAAGAGGAGTCTTCGTACCACTCACTTTCACCCCCCATCAAGTTGGCCTGTCTTGCGTGTGTCATTTTCACCCCCCCATCAAGTTGCCCGTCACGCGTTGGACTACATGTGTTCGTCACTCACCCCCAACTCATACCATTTGTTGCTCCCTTACGTGCTGCCAACGACTGAACTGCCTTCGTGCACTCGTTCCATGGCCACCCTCGTCGCGTCCGCTTATCCCGCTGCCTCTCATGTGTTGGGGCTCGTTCGTGTGTGAAGCTACTTTCACTCACATCCGCGTATCTGGGCGTCGGACTCACCTACGTGTCTGAGCACTGTGCATTTATTTCACCTTCCCTTGTTATTTCTTGTATGCGAGCACCCATCGTGTCTGACCGCTGTGCATTCACCCATCTTGTATGCGTTGCTCATCGTGTCTGAGCCCTGTGCGTTCACGTCGCCTCATCTCTTGTTTCCATTCTTGTATGCGAGCACTGTGCATTCACTTCACCTCGTCCGTATCCTCTCTTGCATCGTGTTGGATGCCATCATCTGTCTACACACGTTCCCTCTTCAGCTGTCCATGGTATCTCTTGCCTGCATGTTGGACATATCTACATCATCCTGCCGCTTCAGCTTTTCCACGTCCCATCTTGATCAAGTGTTGGACTTTGTCTCCCATGTTCAAGCACCCTTCAACCCAACTTTGACTTGTCCGTATACTCCTCCTGCCTACGCCGACAAACTCCCAAGTCCACTCTCGCATCTTATTTCCCCAGCCCACGCTTGGAAACCCTCCTTCCAACTAGTCACGAACCGCCCGATTCTAACTTTCGCCCAGAGCCAAAGTAAATGCGATCCGCTCCATCCGTGGCCCGCAGAACTTTACCAGCTCTGTCTGGTGACGGTAGCATTTGCCTTTGAAACAGGAGTACGTTGAGTACCTGGGGGGGGGCGCGCGGGGGGGGGGGGGGGGGGGGGGGGGGGGGGGGGGGGGGGGGGGGGGGGGGGGGGGGGGGGGGGGGGGGGGGGGGGGGGGGGGGGG
>JARJUA010000311.1:0-44503 GCA_030787035.1 Aschersonia sp. MBC 877 | reverse complement strand
ACCCAACACCTACACCCTAGAGGCCTCTCCGATACCCTTAGCCGTTCTAGGCGTTGCAATAGCAGGATTGCAAGGCGGCGCTAACATTTTGGTGCCCAAGATGCCACTTGTTAATCAACCTGCCAAAGTCCTGTCCAAGATCACAACCGCTCTTGTCATTATTTCCAAGGTCTTCTTTTCAGGTTTCGTGCAGAACAAGCTCGCCGCTTAAAGTAGCAAGTTCTCTGGCCTAATAGTAGCCAATGGGCGAGCTACGGGGGCCATTGTGAATGCTGTCCTTATTATCCCAGCATCGGCCGTTACTTTTGTTCGCTTTTATAAACTTACTAAGCAGAACGCTGGACATGAGAAGTCAGCTGCTCTTATTGGTGAGGTTTCTGACCTTGCTTCGTACGTATCAAGGGCTGCCTATGCGAGTGCTGTCAATGATCCAGTGCTGCCGTCTAGAGGTTGGCCAATCGCTATTATGGGTGGTGCTAACGTTACAGTTGGTGCACTACAGACCACAGAAGCAATTCTGTTTTAGCTTATTGAGTGTTCTATTAGCATTATTTTGTCTTACATTTACTTCATAGATTTCAATCAAGACATTATAATAAGACGTGTCACAAAAGTCTAGCTTACTGCGTCCGCCAAAATAATTTGGCATTAGGTTTTTTAGGGTTTCACGCTCGAAGCAAATGTAACGGTTCACTCAGATGGTGCAACATATAGTGGATTGCTGTTTCGCAGCTCGGACAAAAGCGCTGGGCCTGATGCATTCAGAGGCTACTATGCAGGTATATTTAGTATTAGTCAAGTTCTGCTTGGGCTCGCATTTCAAAATCAGACAGAACTCTATCATGATCTCATCGCTCTCGCAGGCAGCAAAGACCATTATCTGCGAATGGAGGCGGCCGGAGAAACATGATCGGTTTTGGTCGACGACATGACTCATCCTGCACTCGAGGTCGAAGACGGCACGGCACGTTCAGCGAGGGTGGAGTCGGCGCCCGCCTTTTTCACACGGCCGACATTACATTGGACAATGTGAAGCTGGTGCCTATGCGTGCGTGACGGTTCTGGCAGCAGCTATATCGTAGCATTTGTTAAGCTGACAGCTATAGTTCGACAGCGATAGATGGACCGTCACATTGTGGCTCCTATTGTACAGCAAATATGATCGTGACCCAGCCCCTCACAGCGTGAACCAGAATTGAATTCCCTCGGTAACGGCAACTGCTGGATGATCATGATCATTGGCTCCCTAACCTAACCTCTCCAGCGCGTGCGTGCATGATGAGATGACCTCCAAAAAAAAATTCCGGACTGAAAGGCACGAGCATCACTCCGCTAGTAAGTTTGCGCTTGTGCAAGACTCGCTTTCCGCAACACCGGCTGACCCTCGTGGTACGATCATTCAGGATGTGCTGCACACTCGCAACCACCGCTGCTTTTCATTGCATTAACGGGAGGGGAAGCTGTCGCCGACCGAGTAAAACGAACTTGCGGCTCTTACCCCGCGCCTCAATCAGCTCATATGGAGAGGTTGTGGCACCAACATCTGGGTCCGAACCAAAGTTGCGCCCGCCGCCCGACCCAGACGAACGTAATAATTGTGCAACCCACATGATACGTTTGTCCAATGAGCATGACCTGTGTTGCCTAATATCACGCTACAATTGATCACACGACCGTGATTCTCCGGAGTCTAGTGCGGAGTCAGGATTTCGGTGTGTAACACTATCGTATGATCACGAATGACAAGATATCTTTGATCGGAAGCTTCGAGCATGAACTCAACAGTACATAAACCGGCCTACAGTCGCTCATCTTCAAGTTTGTCTGCATAAGAGCCTCCAATCTCCAACTGAGGAAGCCCCTGACATACATGATGCCTGCCCATACTGTCCTCTCCGCGCTTGCCGGCGCTCTGCTCATCCCAGCCTTGGTCGCCGCAAATCCTATTCAGGCTCACGAGAACCTTCGACGTGAGATACATTCTGGCGCTGCGCCTGAATGCATATCCAGCGAAATCGCCAAAGCCTCGCAGAGCTGCAAGTATTTCGAAGAAACTTTTTCTATTTCTCACGAAGACTTCGTTAACTTGGTAAGGGCTTCGCTCCGTATATGAATGTCAGCTCTTGAGGCATTTTAACCTTTACTAATCGTCTTTCAGAACCCAAGTGTGAAGTCCGACTGCAGTGGCTTCAGTGTAGGAAGCTCGTACTGCGTAAAAGCTAGAGATAAACAGCCCCATGAGCAGTCCACTCAGTCACGAGCGAACTCGGCCCCGTCGACTGATGGAAAACCTGGGCCAGGGCCGGTGAATTCGCCGACCAGTGAGGAGCACGGGTCTGCCACCGAACAGCCGGTCACGACTTCACAGCCGGCCGCCCATGAGGAGCCGAACCCAAAACCCCCTTCTCCAACACAGCCTGGGATCACACCAGATTGCAGTAAGTGGGAGAAGATTGTCTCGGGAGACACATGCTTGGCCGTTTCGCAAAGAAACGGTTTAACGCTGGAGAAATTTTATGAATGGAACCCAGCAGTTGGCAAAAATTGCGAAAGCATGCTTGCTGGCTACTTTGTCTGCACCGGTACTCGCGGAAGTCACAAAAAAAATCCAGTTCCAAGCCCCGTACAGTCTGGAATCGCCGAAAATTGTAACAAGTACGTGCAAGTAAAGCGGGAAGACCTTTGCTGGTCCATCGTACAACAAAACAACATCAGCTTGGATGACTTCTATAAATGGAATCCAGCTGTTGGCAGTCTGTGCAAGTATTTGATTGAGGGCTATTGGGTCTGTACAGGCGTCGACGACAAGTCGGGGTCTACTCGAGGGGTCCGCGTCTAGATGAAGTATAATGGATCAAACAACGTGGATGAGAATGGAGAGACGAACTACAAGATTGAGACTTCTTTATAGTTTTGATGTGATGAGTCGACTTGTGTCTACCGAAACTTTTCAGGCCGATTGTTCACAGACACAACAAAGCACGTGCCAATACAAGTCGTGATTGGCCCTGCGTCCCTCTTCCTTTCAGCTTGCAAAATCAGCAACGATTCCAGGTCTCAGGTTTGAAACTACGTCGTGAGCACATAATGGAATCAGATGCCATTTTCTGAGCAATAGGTTTGCATCTCGCCTTGATCGCCAGACGAGCGGAAGCTGACTTCAGACGGCTCATCTTGTCAATTGACATGACAGGTTCGCCTCCCTCAAATCTATTCAGCTTGTCGACGGCGAGCAGCGTAAAGATTGTGACATGATTATAAAGACGATGTGACAATTCTGGCCGGACAGCAAGTCTCGGACTGTTGACAAAGTTGCTTAGAAGCAGTTAATAACTCGGCGTGTGCCTTTTGGATAATTCAATGGTGTCAGACGACCGGAAAATATACAAAAGTGTGCGGATTTATCCCAGTATTACTCAGGTTTGGTAAAAGATTAATCACGGTCGCGCAGACGGTTGCGTTAAAGCACAGTCCCAAGATAAACTGAGTGTGGCCAAAAACCGAGAACGCCCAAACGGGCACGACGATTATCTGTCAGATCCGAGTTCAGCAAGTAAATGCATATACACCATTATGTCATTCGATATCTGCAAAAATCATGTTAACCAAGCTTGAGGTCGGGGCTATGTCTCGTATTCGAGGTCTGGGGCATCACGGTAAATAAGCCACCTTGCATCTGTCGGACCCGCAAAAATGAAACGGCCAAGACATGAGGTCCCTGACTCAACGTGAAAGTGACATTAGGCGAGGCCGAGTAGGGGTTTGACTAAGGTATTCCGTATTAAATGCAGCTTCATTTGTCGACATGGACGGTTATCGCCCCTCGTTCCCTCCCACTCAAGGGACCCTATCTGGAGCCTGGCTTCAGGGCTGTTTCTTCAGCACCCAAATCGCCGCACCGCATGACGTTGAAGGCAAACAAATTAATATGCCGGTCCAGCCTCCCCAGCTCTGCCCATGTCCAGCTGCACGCCTTGATTTCCTCCTTGCTGCGCAGCCGGGCAGCATGGGGGGGCGAAAAGAGATGAAAGCAGGAGAGAGCAGCGGACTGCGCCACGCTGGGCGCGTCCCAACCAGGCAAACAGCACGTCCGCCAATGACACCGTGGCATCCCCCTGCAGCCACCGTCCGCCACCGTCTGAACCAAGAAAAAGGGCGGAAGGTGCAACGCGACGGTCCTGCCTCTCCCGTGCAAAACGGCGGCGCATACACATGCAGCCGACGCGGAACCTGCAGAGTCAAACAAGCTCTTTACTCCAGAAATTGCATGCCCAACATCAATCAATCAAGTTTCAGCCCCAAATGCGCCTTACCATTCGACCTGGGAAACGATCGCAGTGGCCCCACAAGAGACGCGGCTGTGCATGAAGACAACGGGTATTTGCCTGGCTACCTGCCTAGGTGCAGACGCCCTTAGCTGCCAGGGCAAGTACGCAAAAGCTAATCGTGTTGATTGCGTATCGTGACATGTCTATCCCCTATCCCGACTCAGAAGCATTGCATACGACTCTCATCAATTATGGCACCCATACACGATATATTAGGTGAGCTCCAACCCGCCCAGCCAGATGTTTCTCCTCACGTACGGCTTTCGCGGTCCGCATGCCGTCGTCGCCTGCTCACCGACTGTCGCCAACAATGTCGTTCTTTCAGCAGCTTGTCGCCCTTCTTCGAAAGAATGTTCTCGTCACGATTACACGGCGTCCCGTTGGATTCTTCTTGTCGACTTATGTCTTCCCAATCGCCGCATTGGTCTTGATTCTGTCGATACCATCATTCGGACCAACAGCAGATTCCTTCGGCGTCTCGAGCCCAGCGCCGATCAAGCCGCTAGCGAGCACAGTCACCAAGAAGCTGGTTGTCGTCCAATATCCGGATCTAGGTCAAGACGTTAGCACAGTCGTCGAAAGCTTCACCCGACCGATTAGGAGAGACCTCGTTGTGATTCGTGCTGACGACAATTCCCTCACGTCGATATGCCTTCCCAATACCCGAGGCGTCAGCAATTGCCACGCCATCGTCATCTTCAAAGACTCACCCATGACGATGTCCAAAGCTCACGTCGCGGACCAGAATCAACGACACGCATGGACCTACACGATACAGGCCGATCCCGCACGCGATAATCGCAACGTGGACTTGAAGCGGCGTCAGAGCGACCTGGATGAACTCTACATGCCCCTACAGCTGGCAATCAACAATGCCATCACTAACTCGTCCATTGTTCCGGACACCATCGTCTTCACGCCGCAAGCGCCGACGGAACTTCGGCAGGCTCCCATGTCATCGAAAGCTTTTAATGTCGCCATCATTTGGGTGTTTGTGCTGTCGGCGGCTCACTTCGGCATAATCTATCGATTGGCAAGCTTCATATCGACCGAGCGAGAATCCGGCATGTCGCAATTGATCGATTCCATGGGCGGCGCGAGTGCCATCGCGACCCGTGTCCTGAGTTGGCTCATCACCATTGATCTTGTTGCTCTGCCGACTTATATCGTCATGGGGCTGCTGTATCAGCGAATGTTGTTTGTCAGTTCAAGTGCCATGGTCCTAATAGGCTGGCAGATTCTATTTGGATTTGCTATTAATAGTAGCGTCGTCTTTGCCGCCGCTTTCTTTTCCAAGTCAAGAGCGTCTGCACCGCTCATCATCTTCTGCTTTTTCGCCTTGTCTGTCATCACGTGGTGGTACAGTGGGCAGGCCAAGCCTTACCCTATGCGAACGGTAGTAAGCGTGCTGTCATTTCTATTTCCTGCTTCAAACAGCGTCTTCTTTACCCAGCAAATGTGCTTGTGGCAGCTGGCTGGCCTGCCGGCCACCACCAGTAAGATACCAACCGAGGCATCTGGGATTTTCTCGACATCGTACAATGTCAGTCAAAACAGCTTGTTGCTGTTTCTTGCCATCAGCATCTTTCTTTACGCTGCGGCTGCGATCGTCGTTGAGAAAGTATGTCACGGCATCCATTTTCGAAAGAGAAATTTTCGTTCCAATGAGGCAGTTGCTGCAGACACGATTCTGCATGTAGATGGATTGAGAAAGATTTTCAAGCCTAGTCTCATGTCACGAATCTTTTGTTGCTTTTGTTTTTGCAGCAGGAAAAGGACGGTCGCAGCGGTTGACGATGTTTCCTTCAAGGCTCAAAAGGGTCAAGTCATGTGCCTTGTTGGGCCCAATGGATCAGGGAAGACGACGACTCTCCACATGATATCTGGTTTCATCAGTCCTTCTGGCGGATCCGTCTCGCTCGAATGCGCGTCGTCGCAAGTCGGCGTCTGCCCACAGCGCGACACTTTATGGGGTGAACTGACTGTGGAGGAGCATCTTCTCCTGTGGAACGGCATCAAAGCTGGTTCCCGGACTCGAAGAGAGCTCGAGGACTTGATTGAGCAGTGTGATCTCACGCCGAAGCGCAAATTCAAGGCTGGAGAGCTCAGCGGCGGCCAGAAACGAAAACTGCAGCTTGCTTGCATGTTTGTTGGTGACTCATCAGTATGCCTGATTGACGAGTGTACGTCGGGGCTCGATCCGCTTTCTCGACGAGCCATCTGGGAGATCTTGCTACAACAGCGAGCCAAGCGCAGCATCATATTCACAACACACTTTCTGGATGAGGTTGACATTCTTGCCGATCACATTGTCCTCCTGGCTCGTGGAAAAATCAAGTGTCAAGGTGCACCAGCTCAACTGAAGTCCCAGTACGGTAGTGGATATCGAGTTCTCGTCCCCATCGGCAGCCCCAATCCTGGCCATAACTATGGGCACACTCGGAGTCAGGACCGGGACATGTATGCAGTCCCGAATTCCAGGGAAGCCGCTAAAGTGTTGTCCCTGTATCTGCACATGGGCATTCGCGATGTTGCAATTGCAGGGCCGCAGTTCGAGGATGTCTTTCTTAACCTGCTACAAGATGACGCCGCTCTCCTGCAAGCCAACAGGTTTGCAGACATTGATCCAAACTTCCGCATGACACAAGGCGTTATCACGTCCCCCTGGACCCAATTCTGGGTCTTGTACCGGAAACGTTGGACTGTCTTCACCAGGTTTTGGAGTCCATATATATTTGTTCTTGTTATGCCCATCGTGATCACGATGCTCGCCATCAGCGCGCTGGATGACTTCCGGACCCCCGTCTGCAATGCCCTCCAAGACACAACGGCCTTTATGCAGAATTTGCCGCTGCAGTGGAGTGATAGCTGCCCCCAGTCCGGGACGTGCAATCAGCTTTCTGTTTCTCCCATAACGGCCAACAATACGCTGTTTAAATTGTTGACTAATAGGTTTCGAGCTGTATCTAACATCAGCACTCCGGCGTACGGCAGGTTCGCTGATGTCCGAGCATCTCGTGACGAGCTTGTCAATCATATTGCGCAGAATGCTACGGCGGCGGGCTACGGCGGCATCCACGCAGGGGGTGCGACAGAAGCGCCTTTGCTTGCTTACCGAAATCTCATGGGCGACCAATCCGGAACCCTACTGCTCGACTTGTGGAGTCAAATGCAGGGTAATACTGAAATCAATTCTGCTCAGGAACTCATGCCCCAGACTCGTAAGGTACGCCAATGGAGCACGTCAGACGAAGGGGAGGGAAAAGTGACTGACATGATCACCGAGTTTAGGCCGCAGACGGAGGTGGAGTTTCGTATCTCACCCTCATCACACTAATCATGGTTGTGTATCCTGCGAGTTTCGTTCTCTATCCTGCCATCGAAAAGAGTCGCAAAGTCAGAGCGCTGCAGTACGCCAACGGGGTGCGACGCACACCGCTATGGGCAGCGTATGCCGCTTTCGACTTCTTCTGGGTTGTCCTCGTCTCGTTCGGCGTATGGGCGCTAAGCACTTCCAGACTGGAACTTAATCAGGCGATGTTGTTGTTTCTGCTGGTGTTGATCATGTACGGAGTTGCAGCTGCGCTCATGGGTTATATTGTTGCACATTTCACGAACGGGCCACTCAAGGCTTACCTGGCAACTGCTGGTCTTGGGCTGGCGGCATGGATCACGGTATCCATTGCCACTCTGGTGCGTATTCCCTACCCCCCAACCATCAATTCGATGAACCGCAAAATCGATAATCTCCAGACTTACTCGGTCGATTATGTAGTTGAACGACAGCCCTTCGAACATGATAGCGGTCGCCTTCGGGGCAGATCTATTTCTGCCCATCGGAAACGTGTACCGGGCTCTTCTCGTCGCATTGAATATACAGGATGCTGCCTGTAGAGACGGACAGGCTGTCGCCGCTGGATCCATGCACGGCCTCGGAGGACCCTTTTTTTATCTTTTCCTACAGATCGCGATGTTTCTAATCATCATCACGTGGCTAGAGGGTGGCTTTCCCAGACTTACATTTCGACCCTTTGCGCGATCCAACCAAGACTCGAAAACTTCGTTCATAGAACTTGACAACATGCCTTCGCGAGCACATCAGTTAGGAAACGATACTGTTCTTGACGAAGTGTCGCGGGCTGAAAACACAAGTTCGGATCTTTTACGCGTTCTGCATACGAGTAAAGCCTTTGGGAGCAACAAAGCTGTCATCGACGTCACCTTTGGCATACCTCGCAGTCACGTTATGGCTCTGTTGGGGCCCAACGGTGCAGGTAAATCCACCTTGGTCAACATGATTCAGGGCGACCTGGTGCCAAGCGACGGAAACATTTTCCTTTGTCAGGAAAATGGAACGTCACCGTCGTCCAGGAGACACCTTGGGGTATGCCCGCAATATGATGCTCCAGATCTTATGAACACTCGAGACCATTTGACGTTCTACGCTCGCGTCAAGGGAATCTCGAATGTGAAGGCAAACGTCGATTACATCATGGCCAAGCTTGACCTCACCAGCCACGCACGCACGCAAGCCTCCAAGCTTTCAGGCGGCAACAAAAGGAAGCTCATGCTGGCCATCGCGCTTATGGGAACACCTTCCGTTGTCGTTCTGGATGAGCCGACGTCTGCCATGGACGCCGTGGCGAAGCGGCAATTCTGGAAAGTGATTGAGGACATCGCCGAGGACCGGTCTGTGCTTCTCACAACACATAGCATGGAAGAGGCGGATGCGTTGGCCACGCGTACCATGATCATGGCCCGAAGTATCCTGGCAATAGGAACAACACAGGCACTGCGACAGCGGTACAGTAACAAGTATTTTGTCGCTTTCGTGCTCGCATCAGCGCCCACTTCCTCGCAGGAGGAGATGGATCGTGTGCGAGGCTGGCTGCAGACGGCAGCGCCCGAAGCTCGGTTTGAACGCGAAATACTCGGGGGTCAAGTACGCTTCACATTTCCCGCAAGTGATGACAGATTTGGTGGCCCGATGCCTGTCGCCAGACTCATCGAAGCGCTTGAGCGGAACAAAGACTGGCTCGGTATCGAGCACTACACCATCAGCGGGCCAACGCTGGAGGATGTATTTTTGAGCGTCGTGAGAGCAAATAACGTCGAGGAGGAGCCAAGCACCCAAGAGAAGCGCACGCCATTTGGCGTCAATCTCAAAAACTTTTCCTTTTCTCGCAAGAAGAAGAACTGGGAGCGCCTTTCGGTTTAATTAGAAAATAGATAGTGTATTCGTAATACATCTAGACGGGGTCCTTTCCCCTTCCGATATTGATGATGCCTTGGTGTGACTCGTGGCTGTGAAGATTGCCGAGGCCCGGGTCACTCTAATTTGGGAAATTGATTCTGACGTGGGAGTTTTTGGTCATGTTCCCCGTCGGCCGTGCAGCAAAGGGACGAGTGTCACGAGCCCTTCTCAAGCATGAAAGGGTAATATTCTGTGAGGTAGAACCCTGGGCCGCGAATTATCAGCTGACGCATGGAGGCAGCTTTCATTGTTGTATGGCGGCACGGGCACCGTGGGTCGCTGCTTGATTGGATGGGCCAGCGGCGAGTTGTATTGAGATTAGAACTCGAACTTGGACACGTTCATTGACCCATGAGTGAAGAGGATCCATTATTCCTGTCTCATTTTTAACCTAACCCATTAGTGAAGCACGGGTACTCGTTTTAACCCATTATGAAAAGGATGGATATTCTCCCTCAAACGTAAGTGAATGGGTATTTTCCTCTGGATGGTCAGAGTCAGGGAGCATGGGAACTGATACCTGCTCTATGAGGCAATAATACCTTAAGAAAAAGAGACGAACCACCCTTACCACCAAAGTTGCGCTGATGAGATTAAAATCTATCTGGGTGGATGGAAAAATCAGGTCCGTGAGGACGGCACTGTTCCCCTACCCGTGAGTGAAGGGCGAGTACTGCCCCTCAAACTAACCGAGTCATGAAGCCACGCCCACTTGAAGCCTCAAATGAGACGCACCCACAATTCCTACTGAGGTTGCCCCGCGCATCGCCCATCACTACGGCCTCCATCCCATGCACGAGCAGAAGGTCCTTTTGAACGATTACCTTGTTTGGTATGTTATCTATGGCCCCGTCCGTCTACCCGTTCACGACGGTCCCTCCATTACAGTGCAACGTTTGTCCGCTTACGCAAGAACTGTCCATAGAAGATAGGAAAACGACACATGATGCGATCTCAGATGGCTGCGCGGGACGGCCCATGGGACTGGTGAACTCTTTCTGGGCCTTGTCGTTCATTGTTGCGGGGATCAGGGGCGTCCACACTATTGCTGATGTTAGTTCGTTGTGATTCATTTCACCTCTCCGCTGTGTTCTTTCCGCCCTCTCCTCTGCTTTTGTTTCTCTGGACGAGGGTCAAGGGACATGGACAATCGCGGCAACGTACCTGGACCGGGGGCCACGGCGTTGACCCGGATACCCCTAGAGACGTACTGGTTACTGAGGCCGCGAGTGAATGAGATGATGGCGCCTTTGGAAGCCGTATAATCGAGGAGATCCGGCCGGCCGACGTATGCGTTGATGGAGGCGTTGTTGATGATGGCCGACCCAGACTTCATGTGCGGGAGGGCGTACTTGGCCATGTAGAAGTACGAGTGCATGTTGACGTTGAAGGTGTGCACCCACTGGTCCTCAGACAGGTCGGCGATATCATCCACCATCATCTGATCTAAAACAGTCAGTCAGACGCACAGAACCATACAAGATGGGGGACGCACACGCAGCATTGTTGAAGAGGATGTCGATGCCCTGCATCTTTTGCACGGCAAAGTCGACCACCTTCTTGCAGTTGTCGCGCTGGACGAGGTCGGCGGAGATGAGGTGGCAATGGCCGCCAGCGGCCTCTACCTGCGCCTTGGTGGTTTGGGCGTCGCGCTCCTCCTCGGGGAGATAGGCTATGGTGCAGGTTGCGCCTTCTTGGGCGAAGAGGACGGCTGTGGCGGCGCCGATGCCGCTGTCGCCGCCGGTGATGAGAGCGCGTTTGCCGAGGAGCTTATTGGCGGGCTTGTAGGGCGCGGGTTGGTCGGAGGCGTCGGGGAGGTGGTCGCGCGTTGGTTGGGGATTGGGCATGTCGTGGTCCTTGCCGGGGAAGGATTGGTGCGTGATGGGGATGGAGGCGTCTGGTGGGCGGTGTTAGAACTGTGCTGGGCGCAGAGGCGGTGCAGTGGTACCTTTGCTGAATTGAGATGCCATGGTGATGGGCAGGAGTGTGCGGTCGTGGAGATGGAGAGATTGAGATGGAAGAAAGGCGCAGCGAAGGGCCGGAAAGGGGTTTCCGTTGGTCTACGCTCGTGAGCGACTGTAATAAGTGTGTGCTTGCGCGAGTTGGAGTTGCATATGTGTGTACTCTGTGCCCGTGTGGTATTTATGTATGCTGTGTTGGGTTTTTAGAACCTTGCTTCAAAGCTGGAGCTAGAGTTGGAGCTCGAACCGGCTTGTTGTACTCATGGCGTCATGCGACAGCTCCGTGTTGAATGATTGGACGGCTCTGCGTCGAGCTACGGATCGGTAAGGTCACCGCTGAGTCATAGACTCTAGCGGGGGAATCAAGCTACATCTGCCAATGTGATCGAGAGAAGCTGTATTTCTAAATGTTGAGTGCTGATTGAGGCTGACCATGGGTGCAAGAAAATGCAGATCAACGGAGGACTGATGGCTATCAAAAAACTTCAGTGTTGATTGCCAGACAATTTGATTCCCCACGTAGAGGCGCCTGTCGCCGGGAGCAAAGCAAAATCATCGACGCCGGAAGTACGGAGTACGTCATGGTGGATTGAGCGGGCGAGCACAGCGTCACAATCTGCGCATCTGCAAAGGGCGTCACTGTTGCCCGGACTTCTTCAGCAGCGCCGATCCTGCACAATGCGCTTCACTGCATTTAGATCTATGGCCTCGATGCGTCTGCCTCTGAAGCCAGTCAACGATTCCGCCATGAACATTGCGTTGTAAATGGCCTCCTCCGTGGCATCTGCCGCAGCTTCAAACAGGCCGTTGAGGGTGTCGTTGTCCGACATGGTCACCTGCCGTTCTACAGGCGTGTAGCCGTTGACGGGCGAATGACCTGTCATTATGCTCACGTCCTTGGCGGGAATCTTGTTGGCCGTCGAAAAGGCCACGAAGATGTCTCCCGAATTGTTACTGCCGTACCCACCAACCTTGGCGAGGCCGACCGTCGCACGTGCAGCTAACCGCTGAAGCTGAATGGGCAGCAGAGAAGCGTCGGTGGCAACGACGATGATGATGCTGCCGTCTTTGCGTGGCTCCTGCACGGTCCCGGACGACGAAGAGGTATCCTGACCCTCCTCCTGCTGCTGGAGAACGCGGCCGACGGGGACGCCGCCAATGCACAGTGTTTCCCGGGCGCCGTAATTGGCCTGGACCAGTACGCCGACGGTGAAATCGACGTGCTGCTGTTGCGAGTTGAAGCCCCTGACGATGCGGCTGCTGGATCCCGTCCCGCCTTTGAAACGGTGGCATATCATACCGGTGCCACCGCCCGTGTTGCCTTCAGGGACAGCGGCATTGTTGGCACCTTTGATGCCGGCCATGACATGCTCAGGCGTGACGGCAAACCTCGCGGGATCGCTGAGATATCCATCGTAGGTTTCAGCTACCACCGGCAGAATGAAAAAGTCGACCTCGCCGTCGGGCCTGCGATGATGGCGGTAGACGTATTCTGTGACGCCGCGGTAGCCCTCACCGACCGAGGACGTGGCCGTGATGATGATGGGCGAGCCAAGGAGGCCCGTCTCGTTGAGCCAGTGGGCACCCGTCACCTCGCCGCAGCCGTTGAAGCGAAAGATGCCGGCGAAACTCGAATACTCATGCCAGTCACGCCGCGGCAGAATGGTGGTGACGCCCGTATGGACATCTTTGTCGGGCTGGACAGACTGCGTGTGCACCAGAACGCCCGGCACGTCTGTCAAGGAATTGAGCGGCCCGGTCGGCCATCGTCCCAGATACAAGTTGGGCAGGACGTTGCGGGCCCTGTCACGCATGACTGTTGGATCTGCGTTTGATTCGATGTGGTGGGCGGCGACGAGAACATGCTGCGTCGGCCAGTCCGAAGGAGACGTTTTGTGTGTGTCGCCAAAACCGTGTCTGGTGCACCTGGCGGCGGGGTCGATGGCAACCGAAGCAGGTCCGCCGCTGCCATCGGATCGAGTCAGCTGTCTTGGACCCAGAGCACTGACTCGATCTTGACAGCACACCGTCCTTGTGCCTGGTCCTGGTACCCTGCAGGGAAAAAAAATAGCAACAGCGAAGCATCCAGAAAAAGTTTTGCCTGTTTGGATTTTTTTACTTGGCGCGCTTTCCCCTCCTGACAAGCCGCCCTCCACGTGCATTCGGTTGTGATCCAATACAGCGTGTTGAAACTCGGCGGCGCGCGCCGCGGGGTACTTCAAGGACAACGGAAAGGCGGGGCAGCTAGAAGGTATCATTACAGTGATAAGGTAGGCGAGTTCATTCACGCCGATTAAAATGGCATGGATGAAGTGGCCAATTATAGCGAGAAGTCGCTGAAAAAAGCCCGCTAATTTCCTGATTTAGGTACCTAAGCGGCCCCTATAACCCCCTGGCTAGCGCGATACCTTACTGACAGGGGACATAGAGAAAACGCTCAGTGCCCTATTGAACGGTAGGAAACGGAGGCCTAATTAGGCCAAACACGCCGCAAAATACACGCCGTGCACCAAACACGCCGTATTGGATCACAGCCTTCGTTATGCAATTTCGTAGACCGAATCAGAGACCTGCCCTCTGTACAGATTACTCAAAGAAAATAAGCAGGCAGTCTTGACATATCGCTTTTTACGTCCAGCAATGCATGACACATGTACTCAACTGGCAGCGGAGCCCATCCAATTTTCTCCATGTTGGGAAAGGGACTGGAGGGGGAAAACGTGCGCGTCTCCTTCTTGACATGACTAGCGCCACCAAAGCGTATCCAGAGAGTGTCCAACTGCAAAGCACGCAATCGGGAAGAAATACGTGCATCGCGCATGCGAAATGGCCAGCACAAGGAGAAAGTCGACTCGCGGCCTGTCTTCTTTTAATTTTTTTTTTCTCTTCTTCATTTGCCCGTCCATCCCCTCATCTTTTCCACTCCTCTTTCAACTTCAATCAATGAGCCAACATCAAGCCGTCGACGAGCCCAACTCGTACCAGTGGTGAAACAGGGTCCCGACGGGAAGGGTGGCCCAGTTAAAAAAAGGTTGGCCTTGAACATCATGCAAAGAGGCAGGCCTCGACACGACGAACTCCTGGAAAAGCCCCGCTCCAGGCTCGCTATACAGTTGCCCGTCCGAGATATTTATGCCTGTCAACCCACACGCAGTCGGAAATTCGGGAGCACGACCCCGACAACTCACGGCAAACCGGCCACTTTGGGACATTCTCTCGCTGCTCGTTTCTTTCCTCGGAAAAGAGGCCTCTCTCGCTGGAGGGGCCGACAGTAGATTCCGCGCAGATGGACAGCATCTTGGGCAGGAATGACGGCTCCTCCCCCTCTTCCCCCGCAAGCCATCGCCTGGATCCTGTGGGGTTGGAATCCTCGAAGCGACCACTGGATGGCTCTGAATACGCCCCGAGATCGAAGCGTGGCAAGTATACCTCGGTAGCCTGGTACGTTCTCTTCACTGTGATATCTGAACCTCCTGTGTCGGCCGCCTGTCTCTCTTGGCTCTTCCTCCTTTCCGCTGATGTTCTTCCATTTTTGCCTTCAAATTTCATCCTCCAGCCCCTATCCTCTCCCTTCAGCCTGACGTTGTGTGTGGTGAGAGTAGCTGGCTTGCTGACCGTTTCGCGAAGCAATGAGTGCAAAAAAAAGAAGCTCAAGTGTGTGCCTTTCCTTGACGGCACCAACTGTCAGAGATGTGCTGCAAACAAAGTCGAGTGCGTATTTGCAGCGGTGCCGCCGTCGGGCCCCAAGAAGAAAGACGATGGGTAAGTCTTGATATCGATACCTGTGCGCTGGCTGGTCGCGGGGAGAACAAGAATGAAGAGAAACGGTTATTTATTAACAATACTGACATGGAGCAAAGACACCACATGCAAGTCTTGGGTGAAGCACTGGCCAAATTGCAAAAGCAAGTTGAGGATTTATCGAGGGCTGTGGAGGAGATCAGGTCGCCGGGAGCGACAGGCGTCAAAGGCGTCCGCCGCGGAAGCAGCATGGAGGAAGTCAATGCCAGGTCGCCGTCCAGCGCATCCAAAGGCACTGTGCCTAAACATCCTCGCTTCGTCGGACCGACGCGCCCTTCATACGGCCTCATGATTGCCCAGCGTTCTCTGACGCGAATGGGGATACCGGGCTCGCCGTCGCCGTCGCTCAGTGCGACCTCCTCGATTGAGGACGTGGACCGCCAGGAGATGACGGACGTCGCTTTCTGGCAAGACTGTTCTGCCGAGGAGATGAAGAAGTTCTTCGCTGTCTTCGAGGAGGAAGTCGAATCTGTCTATCCATTCCTCAACACATCAGAACTCGCCGCCAAGTCGGAGCAGATCCTGGCCTGCATACGCAAGCCCAAGTTGCTCGACGATGCCGACAGCCACACCAGTGATCTGTGCGTGACCATGATCGAAGTTCACATGGCAAAAGTAGCAGTCGCCACCGGCATTGCCATTGAAGCACACGGCAAGAATAACCTTTGTGTTTCCATCGCCGAGTCGGTCACATCACAAGTGTCTCGACTATCCAAGACGGAGGTGACCCTCAAGGGGATACAGCTCCTCATGATGCTGGTGAGCAGCTTCTTGCCTGTGTAAATCGTCCGATGCTGTGTCTTTGTGGGGGCTGACAGGATCCTGTGACAGAGCATTTACCACTTCTTCAGTGACGACGAGCTGTTGGCCTGGAGGACGATCGGCATTGCGGGGCGTGAGGCGCTGGAAATGGGCTTGCATAGGCAGAAAAGTCTCGAAGATAACTTCGTCGATCCTAAGTCATTGCACCTGGCGAAGAGAGTCTTTTGCTGTTGCTACGTACTGGATCGACGCTGGAGCTTTGGCACAAGCCTCTCCTTCGCGTTGGCAGATCGCGACATTGATCCCACTGTGTTTGAGACGGTGAGTACTTTGTGGCCGCTAATTTCGAAGTCATTTCGGGAGGAGTTGAATCAATTGTCTATCCCTATCCCATGTAAATTCGGGCCCAACTTGCTGACTTGTCTCCTCATTAGGACATCGAATCGGCCTATCTCAAATGCATGGTTGAATACGCCCGGCTTGCTTCCAGGGTTTGGGACGCCATTCCACCACTCGGTGCCGCATCGCAATCAATCCCTCGCGATGTGGTTCACAAACTGGACCTGAGCACGCTGGCCTGGATAGATTCAATCCCGGCACACCTACAATTGCCCCCGCTCGGAACGTCGGCGTCTTCGCGATCGCAACCGCGGGTCCTGCACCGATTGAGAGCTCTCCTGCGTCTTCGTGGTAACCTGACTCGAATCTCGCTCCTTCAGCACCACCTCGTCAGTGCCGCCAGCATCAAAGCCGATCCTCAGCGTGCTCAAACCGTGGTGGAGGTGGCACGAGACACCATCCGCGTCCTGGTGCACCTCAACGCCAACTCGGACATCTACTCTCGTCAGCAGAACGCTTTCAATTACTTCCTGCTCAGCGCCTTTGCGGTACTCTCTTTGGCCATCTGCCACGCGCCGGAGGAGTACACGGCGACCTGTGCGCAGAGCTTCAACGACGCGGTCGGACTAGTTCGAGGCTTCAGCAGGCATAGCATCGCCAGCCGCCGGCTGTGGAACAGCATACGCGATCTGCTCCCGCGCCTCAAGATGATCAGCTCCCAAACGCACCATGGTGGCGAGACGGTTCGCGACTACGACTCACAGACGAGCCGCAACGAGCCGCAGCCCGTTATGCCCGCTACGAGGGATGATGTGCGCAGCCACGCACAATTCGACAACAAAGGTGGCGCTCACGAGATGTGGTCCGCTCCCCGTCCACCAATGGCCGGCACCATGATCAGTCACAATCACGGCTTCGATGGGGGTATCCCAGACGCATCGGTCATCAACTCGGATATTATGAGTCTCTTTGATAATATCGGCCAGGACTCGGTCTTCCAGGGGGGTTTCGATCCCAATATGTACTTTCCCGGTCCGGGGAACAGCGAGATTGGCTTCGCCGGCCCAGACATGTCAAGACATTTTATGCAGGGACTGATGTGATGGTGATCGCAGTCTTTGGCAAGAGGAGTAAAAACTTCAGAGACGCAATCTCACTGGGCTCTGATGGATAATTTTTGTCGTGGCACAATGCGGAATGCTCATACGTTTGGGGGGCCGAATGGGGACAATGCACACCGCCTGAGGGGCTTCCAGACACTTGGGCCACTGCGCGATGCGAAACGAAAATTCTTCTTCGTGACCAAGATCTTACGCCCTGAGCATCATTGCCGTGGGCAAATAGTTTGAATAGACGTTTTTCAATTTAGTGGGGTATTATGGTCCAAATGTCCATGCTAAATTTCGGCTGCAGGGGCTACAATAATACATAGTTACAAGACTGAACCGACACACTTGGAGCGATTGCCTAATACGGAGGTCGCCACTTGCGTGTGTGCTTTGTTCGCTAGGGGCTGCAAAGCGTCAACGCATTCATTCCACGTCAAATTCGTCGCCTTATCATCGCGAGCAAAGCGGGCACGTTGGGCACGTGGAGGCCAGTCCGATCCCAGTCAGGATCAATGGTAAGCACCCAAGAAGACAAAATTGCGCTTGTCTGTTGAGAAAAAAATTCATACACATACGCTACGGACCGAGTAAAGGAGGTAATGCAATTACTTGTTTGGTAGTACTGTAGATGATGGCCTGGCTGTCGCTATTATACAATGGCCTTGGCGAGCAATAAATCTGTATATGTAATTGGGGAGAAAGAGTTTGCCGCCGGATGTCCACGCTGCATTGGCCACCAAAGAATTATATGCATGAAGTAAATTGGGGAGAAATTGAAGATTGCTGGTCCTGGTGACACGTCAGTCGGGCAAGCTGGGGGAAAGATGAAATATCCCCCGATCAAATTAATCATTGGCCGACTCCTGTTGCAATACCGCCATAGGCACGGGGAGAAAATGAGTTATTCCCCGACTCGTTTTGCAAAGTATTGGCCGCTCGTGTTGCTCAACGCCGTGGGCAAGGGGAAAGAAAGAAAATAAGTCTGTACATGTGACCAATGGTGCGGGTTAGAGGAGCGGTCGTATGCGTCGCTAGCCGCGGATGAATTTGTCCGAATTCGGTGAAAGGCCCAGAGATGATTGTCGGGATGGGCAGTGTAACATTGTCGTGGCATTGGCATCCACCGAAGCGGGGGGTTGGGAACAACGGGACACGATTTTTGATCGCGTTCCATGCGCTTTTTCAAAGGTCCTTTTCCCCCTTTCTTAGGGGCTGACAGGCACGATGCCAAGCTTGCTGGCCGGCGATCCCTTCTTGCAGTTCTCCGGCGCACCGCCTCGGACTGTATCTCCTGGGCCGCCGGCCACGGCGCGATTGAAGGTATCCAGCGTGGCTTGCGAAAACTTGCTGGAGAAGGTCTCGTCGTTGTCACACCCGCCGGTGTGCAAGCCGCCGACGTCCCCAATGACGTCTCCCACGCGCGTGACCGGGCTGTAGTTGGCGATCCAGGCCGCGCCGCTCGTCCCGCTCTGCAGAGGATCGCACTCGACGCCCATCTGGCCCTCCTGAACTTTATACGTCGTGGAGGAGCACTGACGGGGCCGCTGTTCTTTGAAAGCGTAGCTGACGACGTGGACGTCCTGCTCGTAGCCGGCGTCGATCTTGAGCCGGTTTCCGCCCGTGACGTCCTGCACGTTGACGTCGCGGCCGTTGTACTCGCCCTTATCGAGCGTAAGGAAGGCAAAATCGACGCCGATGTTGTAGTTCTTGTTCCAGTCGGGATGGACGTAGATGGCCGTGACGCTGTACGTGCCGTACGGGGTTCTGCCGTTGCGGTATCCGGGGGCGAAGTTGATCTCGGTGCCGTCGGTGCTGAGGCAGTGAGAGGCGGTGATGATGATGTTGTGCCCGGGACTGTCTACTACGCTGGCCGTGCAGTAGTGCTGTCGGAGGTTGCTGTCGTATAGGACGCCGACGGAAGGAATGCCGTTGAAGAAGGTGCTTTCGCCTGCTGCGGCGAGGGGCGCCAGTAGAGAAAGAGTTGCTATGCCGAGTAGTAGGACCATTTTCTTCGCAGAGAAGCCCTTGCGGGATTGGCCTCGTGTAAGATGAATGAGCTTGCGCTCGAAAGAGAGGAAATATCTTGCAAAGAGAGGGCAAAAAAGGGGACTGGGGAGCGCTTTTTATGTTGGTTGGGTTTGTACCTCGACAGTATGGTCACAACAATCGGTCTTATACAGCAAGAAAAAAGAGAGTGAGATGATGCAATGGACCAGAAAAGAGAATAAAGAAAGGAAATGAACTGCAGAATACGACCAGGGGGGGTCGAGACGCAGATGCGGAAGAACGAGAAGGGGGCAACACGATTTGCTTTCCGGACAAATTGTTTTTCGGGCCAGGCATAGCTTTGCTTTGTATAGTAATAGCAGGACGCAGCACCGAAATGGAATGTCATCTTCTGACCAGTCGTGGCCCGGGGTCTCCCCGAGGGATGCCCTGGATCTGCTTTGACCGTCTGTTGGCGAACTACTCTGCATTGAACCGACTTCTTTGACGATCACTTGACGGCCGAGTGGAGTTTCGCTGTCCCGCCATTTCAGCTCGAGGGCACCAGCGTCAGCACCAGCGCCAGGGCCCGACCCCGACTTTTTTTGTCGCCGAACCAATATCACGCGCGCCCGAACCGGCACCCCTGCGGTGCGCCGTTCGGGCGGAGCACCGAGTGGCTCGCGAATCGATTCTTTGCAGCAGACGTGGCGGCGAAGTGACCATTCTATTGACGGACTATCAGCCAGAGCGTCCCTGAGTGATGCGAAGGCTGCCAGAGCGTCGTCTCTACCATTCGTACTCTTTGCTTGTATTGATCAAGTATGTCACGATTGCGATTTGACTATTCATCTGAAGACAAATGCCTCAGATCGTACATTGTTAGTGTCGACCAATGACCGGCTCACTGAAAGGGGGCGTGATTTACCGGGAAGAACCACCCACGGACCAGGACAACGTGCCGAATGTATTATTGACACGAGGCACACCGGCATGAACGGCAAGGCCACCGGAGGTGAAATAACAATCACAATCATGATACGCCACTGTGCCTAGATGGCGCTCTGTCTCGTGCGTACCCGACCTGTACTCCGCACAAATGCATAGCGGAGGCCAATAGATAGCCCTTTCGGGCAGGCCACGCACGGGTTGAAAGGGAAGATGCGGATGGCGCCATATGCGGCAGCCCATTCGCAAGACGGCCCTCAGATGTGGCAGACCAACGGGCGGATGCAACATGGGGACGTTATGGGCTATTGCTTAGCTGAGGAGGACGAAGAAAAAAAGGAAAGGAAAAAGACATAGAGGCAATAAGACGTCACGGGTTTCCGCGTCTGCAATAGATGGACCAGGACGGGCACGGCATGGCGGACGCTCAGCTCGGCTCGTGAGGGCTCAGCGCCACGAAACCCCCCCACAGATCACAGATCAGGCCTGAATGTTTCGACTTTCCGCTGCCCTGGAGAGAATATATGTATCATGTTGACTCCGACATTTGCTTGTGAACCTCGTAAGCACATACACAGTATGTACGAAGCTGCATTAAGGAGCCCGGTGTTTGGCGTGCGTTCCCGCGAGGCGGCGGCAGCCACGGGATGATTTAATTATTATTGATTCTGGTATTAGCCGTCATCGGGTATCGAATACGAAGTGGAAATGATGAGATTGCCATCCTTGGCCCGGGACCTGCATCGGGGGGACGTGGCGTTGGGGCTGTTGGTAAGGATGATAGCTGGTTCCGGACGCATGGTCAGGTGGGTGCGCTCCGGGAAAGAAAGAGGAAAACAGAGCCCAGGGCCTACAGTTTCTCCGCAGCCCAAATCACGCAGCAGATGATGATGATGTTGCATCGCATTGCAGGAATCTTCATCCGCTGGAGGACAGCGGCCCGAAGGAAAAGCCCAAAGAGGGGCGCCAAAGTCATGTGATTCGCAAGAATGGAAGCCTTGAGCTGCCAAGAAGAATCATCACATGGAACGGCCAAATGAAAGTGAATAGTCATTGTCGTTTGATGGAAAACAGGAACATGATCTCGAACGCGACGCCCTAGCCAATGCTGTTCCTCACCGCAGCGGGATGGAGATATAACGGAGAAAAAATGAAAAGCATGCTGCTGTGATTTTTCAGCCGCGCCCTCCCATGTGTTCTCTTCGCATCTGCCTAGTCTGCTGATGCACAGCGAACCCGACCAAAGGGAAAAAACACGGTTGAACATGCGGGGTCAAGGTCTTGCTATTTTGCCGGCCGATCTCTGCCACTTTCGGTCGGCGAGCGTTGGGAACTGAGAATCAGGATTCATCGCTCAACCACCTTCGCCGTTCGAATGCATCAAAGCGCCTGTCGACTGTCAAGAGCTAGGCCAAGACGGGGGCATCTGGCCGGCAAAGCAGGCCCGTTCGGCTAACTCGACCCAGAGCACCGTGATCAGACCTGGGCCCCGTAAAGCTGAGTTTATACTCATCATGTCATCATGGACGTCCCAGTTTTTCAATAATGCGCTGGGAAAATTGGCGATTCATGGCGAGTTGGTTGACGGCAGAATTTCAGCCCGCCTTAGCTGGCGTTGCTATTGGCTGAGGAGTGGCTCGCCCGCACCGCTGATGCTGACGGGCCATCAGCCTGCTTTCCTTACTCCGTAATCCGCGAAAGGTGCCAGGGCCCCCTGCCCGTATTGCCTGCTACGCTGTGCATGCATGCACCCCCCACCCCGTTCGGAGCACGGTTCTGAGTCTGGCGTGCTGGCAGGAGCTCCTCGGCAAGGTGCCTGCCGAGCGACACGCCCCGATGGGTGCTAGGCTCTTTTGACGCGCCGTGATCGACTCCCCATGTCTGCATCAGCCGCGAGGCCCACCGCCCATCGACCGCTTTCGCGCTGCTCAGCTCAGCCAGAGTATCCGTCGTTGATGCGCAGCACAGGTGAGGATTGCCAAGGTCTCGATCCCCATCGAGCAGTCGTGTTCGTGGGCGCCAAGAGCGGGAGGGAGCCAAATTGTCTGTCATGGAAGGGTGCCCCGTATTTTCCGCATCCACTCCGCATTCGACGGAAGGTGCCTTGCCTTTCGTCCCATCCCCAATCCTTCCCCAGCTGGAAATCCCGGCTTGGGAAAAAGATAAAACAGGTGAGAAAGTCAAAATAGGTGCACATCGCCAAGCATCACCCATCGTCACCTTCTTCGTCCTCGATGCAGCAGCAGCGGCGTGTCAATGACGTGCCAGATGGCGTTTTTTCTTTTCACAGCATGAATCTTGTAGGTGGTCGAAACTGCTGGGACTTTTTTTCGCAGGCCGAGACGTCAGGCTCTACCACCGCTCTCTTTCAAACGTCGATCGATGCCCAAGAAGCCAATAACCACTGCGATGAATGTTGACGACCAGGGGGAACCTGATATTGGGACGGCAAAGCTGCACATTTTGCACCTTCCAAATTGAGCATCAAGGTTCTTAGTCGGTCCGAGTTTTAAAACCTTCCATGATGCCATCTTGTCGGGCTGGCGCGGGTTTTCCTCCCGTAGTCGCGGACATCGTGGAGATCCTCATTCTGCCAAAGGCGCGCAAAACATTTAATCCCAGGGCGATGGACCTTGCAAAGTGATCGCTGTTATCCCGAACTGCCCGTCATATACCACTAGGATGTTACGAGTGGCCTGTGTCTCGATATTGAATCGTCCATGAACGCCTACCAACTCTTCTCGCGCCTCACTCGTGATACCAAGCTGGGAGCGGGCTCTACTTGGTGATCATGTCGAGCAAACGTGTTCACCGACAGGCTGCCATCCTAGTTGAAGCCAGGGGAAGGAGCATTGTGTTCACGGTCTTTGGAATAGAAGACAACAGGGTATGAAGGCGTCAATTGCCTTCATTCAACCAGAGCTTTGCACCTGACGACCCAGATTCAGTCTCAAACGTGCCGACGTGTTGGAGAAGCGTCTGCATACCATGCCTCATACAGCCGGCGCTGCGTTCATTGTTGTGCAAGTCGGAAACTCAGTCATAAAATGGACGGACATGATGGCAAAAGAACATGGGTGATGCTCAATGAAGGGAATGCACATGAGTCGCAAAGCTGCAATATATTCAACGGCCTGATGAAGCTCAAAGATCCTACGAATACGAAAATCTGACCCTTGTTTCTCTGTACCCATCGAACCCAGCCCGTCCAATGAGGCAATCCTCAGTCAACACTGATCTGACTCAACGCCGCAGACTGGAGATTTCCCGCAACATACGTCGTCTTCTCAGTCGAAGACATGATGATGGGTTGGATGTGAAAGAAGTGCTCATGGAAATGAATCGACCGTGTCCTCCGAGGGTGGTATATTGTGTGCACCTGGCGATGTACGTGTTCTTCTACGACCGGAGCTCTGTAATGTGTGGTGAAGTCAACATCCTCGGAACGGTCCGGTGTCTGCGGCATCAGTTTCGACTCCTGGCTGAGACTGTAAGCCTGGTCCACCTCGGTCCTTTCGCTGCTCTCAGACGCCGGCGCATCATCATCACATAGCGTCGAATGCGAGGTGTTATCGCGACCTTGGTCGGCTGAGCTGTCCTGCAGTGAAAGCGCTGGTACACTCCGCGAGAACATCTGTGAATACACTCTGTGCAACGACGATCTTGATCTGCCGTGTCCATGGTGGTCGGCTGATAATGTCCGGTTCGGAAGTGGCCATGGTTTTGCTGCAGGCGTCGCCTCTACTTCAGTCGACTTTGCACAGCTGTCGTCTGGACCGCGGGCATCGTCAACGACACTGTCAAGTACGGAATTCGTCTTAGCATGAGTCGCTGGATGCTCCTGATTACCTGCGACATGCTGCTCAACCGGTTCAATCTTTTCAATCGGCTTGATGGTCTTTTCGGGAGACTGTCGTTTCCTGATCAGATGGCAACGCTTCAACAAACGCGCGATGCGTTGCCGCAATCGTTTTGGCATCCCGAATGAACAAAAACGATTGACAGTCAAGGAAGCTTATCGTGCGACATGGATTGGAGAAGTTGTGTTTGCGAAGATGCGCCGACAGAGATACCAGAGAGAGCTGAGCATGTCTGTTCTGGGAAATTGCATCGGCGTCGTCGCGCCGGAAGTGGAAACGCCCGGGCTGGTGTCTCAATCTCAACCCGTCCGGACGTCTGCCAGCTGTCGGGCCGCTGGCGAACGGTCCATGTCGTCATCAGAGATGGATGGTGTCAGCCTCCGAACGGAACCGAAAGCATTGCGCCGATCGACTATAGAGACGCAGATAGACCGGGCACACTATCACGGCACGTTCTAGGGGGCCACATCGCATAGAACGGAGCATAGCAAGGGAGCATTTCATTTCCATGACGATATGAAGTCGATCGGAGTCAAAGCCTCCGACGCCGCACGCGTTGCAACTAGAAGCAGTCGAGCGCCGATCGGGAACTCGGACTAGCACGCGTTCGGACTGGTCTCACCAACGACATCTGGCAAAATAAATTTAGCGTCAAAGCTTACTCGTGTGCTGCAGCAGAGCCGTTTGACACGATGTGGAGCTTGACGACCTCATCGGTCGGGCAAAGCGGCATTTCTAGCAATGGTTCTTGAGCGTGGTCTGGATCCTTCGGTGACGCTTGCTCGGATGCGGGCTTGCTGATGTCATGATGGGATAGCGTGAGTTGAAGTGAGGCCGCAACTGAAACCGTAACCCACGACGTTGCTGTCTTGACCCGACTCGGGCAAGAGGAGAGTAGAAAAGAAGGAACATGGCATATGACGCAAAGAGAAACCGACGGCTTCCGTATTAGCCTATTGCAATTAGGGTTTTCCCTGACGTAGGTTGTCATGGAGCTTCTTGAATCCCAGCTGAGCTTGGACGCCGGGTGCCGTTGATGATGCTGGCTGCTCGTTCTGGCAGGATGTATAAGTATGTACTGATGACTCCCGTTCTGCATTCCTGGATCACAAACAATCCTTTATCGAAAACTTCAAAGTCTTAGACCTTCACCACGTCAAACAATCACCTTTTAAAATGGAGAAAGCCAAGCAAGCCGTTTCCAACTTCCTTTCTCAGGATGGAAAGCACAAGACCACCGTGGACGAGGATGTCCGCAAGGCCGTCGTCGATGAGCACATCAAGCCTTCACAGCACGAGGAGGTCGTTACCGCCGTTGACAAAGAAGTCCACCAAGACCATCACCAAACCATCGTTCAGCCCTTGAAAGACAGGGAAGTTCTGTAAGTCATCTCGTCACCCAACTTCCTCTAACGTCAACTCACATCTTCGCACAGCCCTGAAAAGCATGTGCACAACGCCATGCCCGTAGAGCACAAGACCTTCAACCACGGTGACAAGGCCGAGGTGAAGAAGGCCTTGCAGAAGGACGAGGCCAAGTTCAAGAACACCACCACTACGCACGATACTACGCGCACCGCCTCGGCCGGCGCCGCCGTGGGTGCTGAGCGCACACACCACCATGTGCACCACCACGTCCAGCCCGTCATTCAGAAGGAGACAATCGCGCCCGAGGTCGTGCACACCACTGTGCCGGTGCACGAGACGCACCACAACAGCGCCATCCACCACGAGGCCACCACCCTGCCGGCTAAGACTCTGGACGAGTACACTACCAGCAATGGCTCGCTTAAGGCGCAGTCTACGCCCCGTACGCTTATGGAGCAGGATGGCTGCCCCAAGTTGCAAGATAAGACGCTGCGCAAGAATGCGCGTGGCGCCGAAGTCGTGCACGGGAAATAGATAGTGCCTTTTTCTAGTGTATTGTAGTGTCTTGAATAATTAAGTGTTTTGATCGGCATGATGTCTATGATGTCTAGAATTGCGAATGGTAGTAATCTCGGATTATGTTCAGCCGATTTGGCTCATCATAATAGTGCTGCCAAACTCTTAGCTACGGATTTCCAACCGCTTTGACAGACTCGGTTGAGTCGCATTGATGCGACTCTGACGTACCCTCAAGGCCGATCATGTCAAATTGACGCTGATCTTCCTCCTACCTTGCGGTAATGAACCTATCGGAGCTACATCTCATGCGATCCGCTAACTACAGGGTAGCCTTGCACTGAGTCAACAACACGACGCAAGCTGTTGCGGCAGGATTAGGGGTCGTATGACATCATACAGTCCCTGTCGCAAAGCGGCTATGCCTTTTTTTTGGGAGTGAGCACAAGCAGATAGGCAATCAGACAAGCCCAGTTCGAAGTTAGCTCGCTGGAATAACAACATGTAGGGCGGGGGAGGCTGCTCAACAATATGCGTATCACAGGGCGGATGCATGACATGGAGCCTGCAGGCGGAAGCGGACGTACTGTGGCACTGGTGTCGAGCGATTGTTCTACGGCCCATAAGAACGGAATAATGCTAATCAGAAGTCGATTTAGGGTGCTGATATATGATGGTTGATGATTTGCGTGAAGAGAACGTGCTTATATGACGTATGTGTGGTTCATTGATGCGGCCGCTGAGTGAGAGGAGGCGTTACAGGAGCCGACTGGTTCATTGCGTCATGATGTTTGCGGACTAGAAGGTTGGAAAATAGTGTGCTTCATCGGCATTTACCATAAAGCGGGCAGGAGCGGAACATACCTCCGAGTCACTTATGCCAATCCTTTGTGTATTGAGAGGAGGAGTCGTACAATGAAGGTCTGTGTGGCTCTCTTGTTGTGGCTTCCGGCAGATGCGAGGCCATGGGGGATCTGAGCTGTTGATCTGCTTTTTTGCATGGTCATGTTTGCTCAATTCGTGAGAGGTAACGTAGGACCATATGTCTGCAGCAGATTGTACCTACTTTTGGGCAGGCGTGACAATTGAGTGGGGAGGCTTAGAAATGGGTTAGAGAAGTTGATCTGGTGGCGCATCGTCACATTTGCTTTACTTGCGAGAGCTCACGTCGGAAACTTGCTTCAAGGGCATATTCTTGCGTGACCTGGGGTTTAGGTATTGACTTGGGAGGCTACGAAAATTGGGTCTGAGATGTCAATTTGCTTGTTTGCATCGTGACGATTGCTTGACTAGTGATGATTGACTCGGAAACATGCTTCTGCAACATATTTTTGGAGTATTGGACCAACTACGCTCAGGGAACAATAAGGTGGCCGAGTCGCAGGGTGAGGGGCGGCTTCACAGCAGGGTCGCGTTTTGAGGAGACTGCCACTACTCGAACGTGGCTGCTGGAGTACCAAGCGCCCAAAGGGGGGGGGCTTGTTGTGAGTCGTGACAGCTAGTGAACGAATCTGGTCGACCGACGAACACCTCTGCGCCCTGTGTCTGCACGCGACAAGTCGTTATTCCGGATCAGCCGATTTATGCGATTCAGTACACTAGTTGGCTGCTAAAGCACTGAGGGTGTGAGGAAAGGTTGACGTGACAAAACCCATTTCAGAAAGAATGATTCCTTGCGTTTCGTTGAACGAGGTGCAGCTGCCGTAATGACAAAGAAGTCGAGCAAAGCTCAACACGGCAAGTTTGTGCTTCCGGAACAGCATGTTGATATGCTCATGATAACCATGTGTGACTACTGGCGCAGTGAGAGGTCGAGGAAGCTCGATCTGACATGTCGTGCTTCGCAAATACATGGATGAGCTTCATTGTCGAGTCTGGATGCTTGGCTGCTAGAGTAGCGAGAGTGGTCTTAGGAAGTTTGGCACGAAAGTAGATGCTCTCGAAGGTATTGCTCTCTTTCTTTTATTGTATTAGGTGTGCCTCGCGTTCTGACGAGTCGAGGAAAGCTCAGCGTGAAAAGATGTGCTTCTGAAGCAACTTATACTTTCATAACTAGAGCGTCAGAGGCTTGGGTAATGCTCGACTTGACAAACATGGGTAAGCCCTGGAAAAAAAATTTGTGAGCAGTACAAAAATCGCTTTTCGCGAAGCGGCATAACGGTTGCTAGTTCCTGGAGTTCATAGAGGAGGAGCGAGCGTGGCTTGCTTCGGCGATATCGATCTAGTACCGTTTGAGCGGAGTGGACACAGTCACTAACAACTGGCGCCTTCTTGAGTGTAGTCTCAGGTTCATCCCGTGCCAATCACTGGAGCTTGCTCTTATCCTTGAGCCCCACGATATAGGTCATATACCCCATCGGCCAAGTATGTTGGGCCGCGCCGCTCTGCAGATTCCACACCTGCGTGGAAGAGGCTCCGCAGTCCCTCATCAGAGTCTCGACCTCGTCAGCCGTCCTCGTCCGCAGGGAAGACACGTACCCGTCCCAGACAAGGATGAGCGGAATCAGCGGCACCATGTACGTGAAGAACAAGTGACCGGGGGACCGCCAGAAGTAAATTGGGGACACGAGCAGCATCAGCAGGCCCAGGGCCGTGATGGTGATGAGTGACGAAACGGTCCGGTCCTGGAGCTCGAAGATGCTGAGGGCCCAGGTCAGCAAAATGCAGCTTGAGTGGACGCGCTCGAAGAAACATTACCCGAAACCGTCAGCCGTCTGCAGAGTGTCGCGCAGGATAGCACGGGCCTGATGATCGTCGAAATGGTGAAAGGCGAGGAAGAATAGACGGAATGTCTTCTTGCCGTCGTGCTGGGCGAGATGCGATGGCGCATTGGCAGCGTCGACCGGCTCACTCACGAAGTCGAGATGGCTGCTCCGGGCGGCAACCTTTCTCCATTCCGGGATATGAGGATGGAGGTCGGTGAGGACAAAGTCGACGGCGGGCGTTTCATCACGGCTGGGGAACTCTGCGGCGAGCTGTTCGTTGAGCTCCCTCTCAATGAAGGGCGTTGGACCGCCCGCACCGGCGCAGAAGTCGACGTAGGTGAAGTCGGTGATGGAGGAGGAGAGGACGTGGCGCAGCGTGCGGGCCACGAGCTGCGCCGGCGATGTCTTTTGCAGGATGGGCACGCGCAGCGTCCAGGCGAGCGTCAGACACAGCTGGACTTTTTCGCGGAGGTAATTCGGCCACCTGGTTGGGGTCTCAGTGGATGAAGGACGAGGATGACGCGCAGCATCGTGGGAAGATTGGCTCACCACTGCTGATCGTTGATCTCGAAGAAATGAATTCGGGGGCTGATAAGCACCATGGCGATTAATTGAGGTCCAGAGAGTCTGGTAGGTGCCGACTGACGGAGGTGAGATTTGACTGGGCGGAGTCGCGTCAGCAGCAGCAGCAGCAGCAGCCAAGAACCTAATTAATAAGGCTGTAAGGGCCGAGCCGCGTGGTTGTTGGTTGCTTTGCTTTGCTTGGATGTGGGTGGAAGGTGGACACGAGTGGAGGACCCACCCGTACAATTTTATAGGGGCTCGGCGTCCAAAAAGAGAACTTAGTCCAATAATTAATTATCTGGCTGATTTTGATCACCCCTGCCTCGTCATTGCTTTTCTGTTGTCACAGAGGGGAGAGCGAAGTGGAGTGGAGCGGAGCGCCGTGGCCGTGGCCGCCATCCAGAGGGAAGAGTGGCGTCATAGGTTTTATCAAACATCGATGAACAGAAGGAGCCAGGCATTCGCGCCTGTCGCATCCATGTACCAAAGCGGCGCGGTCGGCGCATCACAAGAGCGTAGAAGTGAACCAACATTTTTTCTGCTGCCAAAATTTGCGGCCAATGCAGGGCCAGACCGTATGAGCTATCTAAGGTCCGCGCCGTGGGAGGCTGACATAGGATGATTGGCTGGAAGGGGCGTGGCAACTGCGCCGCTCCAGACATCTGATGTTTTCTCTTAATCCATCCCGTGCCGTGCTTTGGCACCGACGAACATTGCGTCTAGCCTGAAAGGCAGGGACAAAGAGAGGTCTTCATCAAAAGCCTCCCTGGGTAAAGCACCACAAATCTGGTCATTGGACTGGGGCTACGGAGTACACAGCGCCCCCGTATGGTGAATCACAAGATTGCCTTGCCTTGCCTTGTACTCTTTATCACAGATGTAGATGCATGTCCTGCAGTCCGTACACGCGCACGTGCATTGATTCGTAGTCCACACTACATACATACGTGTCTTGAGATTGCTACTCGAAAACCAATCCGGCGGCAGATGCACCCTCCTCGTCCCATGCCCTCGTGCCGCTCGCAGAAATACGACGCCGCGAACCCAATCGCCTGGGCCCTTGTGCCGCACAGCGTCCATCAGCATTCTCGCCAATCACTCGTACTCCGACATGCCCCTCTTCAGCTGGTCCTCGATGACGCTTAGAATGCGCCGCGCCTCGGCCTTCCCCTTGGGCACAGTGTTGTCAACTAGTAGCGCGCCCGCATTTTCCGTCGCCGTGAAGATGCCCTTAATCAGGTTGATGCCAGCTGGCCTGCCCAGCACGGGAGACTTTTCCACCTGAGGCTTGGCCTCGATCATGGCGTCGACGGTGCCTTTCACCGTCTGCGCCAGCCTGTCGCCCGCCTGGAAAAAGTCTTGGAGCTCCGCGTCGCTCATCTTCGCAGGGCCATGTGCTGCCCCAGACGTTGATAGCCTAGGGATTTCGTTGATGGACTCGATGACCGCCGCGGACTGGTGCGTGATGGACACGGCGCCCGGAAGAGAGCCTGACCACTCGGTAATGGTGGTCTTCAACTTGACGCAGGCCTTGTCGATGCTGCGCAACTTGCTTGTCGCATCCTCCAATAGGATGATGCCCTTTGCCGCAAGAGCAGCACCCAACACGGCGAGCGTGACCGAGATGTTTAGATGCATTACCGAAGGTCGTGATGGGATGCGTTGTGCACTCAATGGAGCTGTTGAGGATTTCTCGGTGCTTCGTCATGAGCCATCGTCGTCTTCGGCATCATTAGGGCAACCCCGTCTTATAGTCGCCGCGTCTTTCCTTCACCTTGCCGGTAGAGGGCATCATGTCAAGCGCCGTGTATCACAATTTCGCAATATCACACATCACCCATTCGAGTATTTCTTACATAAGAGCGGCGTGAAATGCTCGGCATGCATGCGACGGGACGGGATGCAACTTGCATCGTGCTGTCTCTCCCCCCCCCTCTCCCTCCGGACTATGCCGTCGTGTTACTTCTCTCACGATCCACATAGTCTCTGTCGAACATCCAGATAGGTTCTGACAATCTCTGACATCATCACCACCTCGCAGTCAAGGCAAGCAAACACACATGTACCATTCACCTTCCCCATCGCACCAAGTCGTTCCCAGGCAGCAACCCCCTGTCGTCACCTCGTGTGCCCAAAATCTCACGCAGAGTCACGGAACGCTTGGCGCTGGCAAATCATTCAACACGGAGGGCAATCCCAACAAATCAACTTGACCGACGCACAGGCGGCAACATCCCCACCCGACTGCAGCTGGCGACGAGCGGTATAGTAGAGCGCTCACATGCAACCGAGCGAATCGAATCGACACTTATCGCTTCACGAGTGCACGATTCCTCATTTTCTGAGCTGATTTCACCCCCCTTGTCTGCGTGGAATCGTATCGTCAGCCACGGGGACAACTTGTTTGTTCTTCTGTGGACACTTGCCGGACGGCTCGAGGTTCATTCTTCACTCATCATCTGGTCCTCGCTTGCTGCTTGAAACTGCGCTTTCACTTCATCGAGAACTTCTGTCGCCATCCAGTGCTCGCGCATTGCTTCCATTCGAACATTGGACCATCGCCCCTTGAGCTTCTGCCCAGATCCAATATGTCACCGTCACGAGATGAGAGGAAGGCGCCCACCGAGAAGACTGCTGAGAGCTTCCGTGATCTCAAGCTGTCCATTACGGGCATTGGGTCCCAGTATCCACCATATTCTCTTGGCCCAGAAGTATTGAACGTGCTCTGCAAGCGCCATTATCCAGAATCACCAGCGTAGGCCACTTGACTTTGCGCCTTCGCCTTTCACCAGAATGCCCGACTAATATGGAGGGCTGCATAGAATGACCAAGGTGCTCTCCATCAACCAATACACAGGCATCGACTTTCGGTCCGCGATAGGCGATGTGGACCACCCCTTGGCCAACATGGACCGGCCACCCTCCATTGCGGAACTCTGCAGGGTATTCCTTAAAGACGGTGTAGAGCTCGCCGTGACCGCGGCTCGTCAAGCCATCGCCGAAGCTCAGATGGACGTTTCACAAATCACTCACGTCGTCAGTACGACTTGCACCAACAGCGCCAACCCCGGCTTCGATCACTACGTGTGCAAAGAGCTGGGCATCTTGCAGCCCGTCGAACGCGTTCTTCTGCACGGCGTTGGATGCTCTGGAGGATTGGCGGCACTGCGGACCGCGGCGAATCTTGCGCTGGGAGCGAGCTTTCGTGGGAAGCCAGCGCGGATACTCGTTGTCGCGCTGGAGATTTCGAGCTTGCTGGTTCGGAGTGAGCTGGACAGCATCAACGAGCTGCAGCAGACTCGGCTTGGAGTTGTTCTCTTCAGTGACTGCGCGAGTGCTGTGATGCTGAGCAACGGAATCGGCAGCGGGTTCGAGGAGCCTGTGTACGAGCTACTGGGATGGGATCATCGGACCATTCCCGACACGGAAGAAGACTTGGGCTTCGATGTTGATCCTCTGGGTATGCGCGTCTTTTGAAATCTCACTCCTCATACACTTCGCTCCCTGCCGGGGATATTTTCCTTCTCATGTCCCGTTTTGACAGTGCTAACGCCAACCTTACGAAAGGCTGGAAAGTCGTCTTGTCGGCTCGCGTCCCGAAACTCGCGTCCGCGGCAGTCGGCCCAGCGTTTGACAGCCTGGTGGCATCAATCCCGGGCCTGCCACCCTCTTGCACCTCGGCCGACTCATTCGACTGGGCATTGCACCCGGGCGGCGCGACGATTCTCTCTGACGTCGAGAAAGCTATGAACATTACGCCACTGCACATGCGCGCATCAATCGACAGGTACGTCAATCACGGCAACAGCTCGTCGGCGACCATTTTCAGCGTCCTCAATCGACTACGGGAAAAAGAAATGGATGACCATGCGGTCGACGGCAAGCCCAAGGAGTATGTGGTCGGATGTGCGTTCGGTCCGGGCATAGCTGTTGAGATGTGCATGCTGAAGCGCAACATGGGGGTGCATTGAGGCGCCGCGTGGGCATGGGAGAGAGCCAGGCACGGAAAAGACAGTATAGATTGATGCTTCTGTACGGAGTACTAGACCTGAGCAACAAGCAATACATGCGTTCCCCACTGACGGGATAAGAATAAGAAATCTGCATCATCAGGTCAGGCATGTTGCACCCACCGAGCCGATTCAGACAGGCGTGCACCGGGCGGGGTGAATTGTCACAGCGCGGTGGATCCCAGAAGTAGAACGCTACGAGCGTTACCAGGAAAGTACGGTACGGGGTCAATTCAGTCGCTCCGATACAAGATCTCCTTCAGGCCCTGAAGGCGTCAGTGAGTAACGCGGGCTCGCTTATTTAAGCTTTCTGGCTGTTAACTGCTAAAATCCTTTATGATAGCACCACACGCGTGTGGCTTCGAGGCCTCTATCCTGCCTTACCTAGAATACCAAACATAGAAGCACCGCTTGATGTGTTGATTTCATTGGTTTGACCGACCCACACGTATCTGACTGACGCCTCTCGCCGCTCAAGGTGATGGAGCGCAACATGCTACCTAAAGTAAGTATGGAGCAATGCTCGTGCTTTGCAGCACCCAATCAACTGTGGTCCTCTGTTTTATATAGACTTTCTCACATGCTTTACCCATACCTGTAACAAGACAGGAAGAGATCTCGAGAAAAATGGTGGGGGGAAAGTGCGGCATAGGCATAGACATGTGTAATGGGACCCAGGTAATTCCAGCAAGAACGAGTACTTTTTTGCCGGAACTGAGTACCTTGCGCGAATTGTATGCACGCGGGCCCCGCCCATATCGCCAAGTAATCATCCGTCCTGCACATCACCTCATCCAGAATGCGCCATCCTTGCTTCGTCGTGGGGCCTGCGTCTCACCCGCGCAGGCAACCCCCCTTCCATAGGCAATGTCAAAGCCTCGCGACTGATCCTCTCGTCGTGATCCAATGGCTCAAAGTCGTACCTGTCCACCAAGGCAGTCATGACGGCGACGGCAATCTTCTCCGCCATGGTCTTGCCGAGACAGGTCCTCCGACCGCCATTGAAGACGGGGAACTCGTATGCGGATTTGACGACGAGCTGGCCGTCACGCAACCACCGCTCGGGGAGGAATTCGAGCGCGTCGCCCCCCCACGTCGTGTGGGAGCGGTTCATGGCCCATATGCACCATACAACGATGGCGTTGGCAGGCAGGTCTGTCCCGTCGGGGAGGGTGGTGGGCTGCGTGCACTGCTTAAGTTCGATGGGGATGGGGGGGAACAGGCGGAGGGACTCGTACAAGATGGCGAGGGCGTATGTGCTTGACTGGGAGGCGGAGGCACGTAGTTGGTGGGCCACGTGTGGGTGACGCATGAGGAGGTAGAATATCCATGTGAGGGCTTGGGCCGTCGTGTCGCGCCCGGCGGAGAGGTAGTTGAGGGCGGAGGCGGCGACGAGGTCATGGTCGGGGAGGGAGGCGAGGAGGGAGCGCATGAGAGTTGGGGTCCGAGATTGGGATTCGGATTGAGATTCCGCGGTGCAGACGATGACGCGGCCGAAGGCTTGAATGTGGGCGAATGAGCGGCGCAGTGAGGGTTGGAGGATTCGCTCGGTAATGCGCCAGACGGGGTTCTGGACGCGGCGGCCGGTGGCGCTTGAGGCCTTCTCAAAGGCCGTAAAGAAGGGGTCGTCGGCGTGCATGTCCATCTGCCGTAATGGTCAGGGGTGACTTGCGTGACGTATGGTGTTTCGAATATACACCTACATTGTAAGCGAGGCGACCCATGACCTGGGTGGTGAGCTCGGTAAAGTGCGCCTCTAGATCAAGCACATCGGTGGGCGAGGCGGCGTCGAGCGCCGAGACTAAATCTTGGAGATAATGCGGGAAAGACGTGGTCATAAAGGCTTGGAGGTTGGCTGAGTTGAGAAAGTCGAGGCCGGCTTTGCGTTGTAGTCGCCAGAGTTCGCCGTCGGCGTTGACGATGCCATCGCCTGGGTCTTTGTGTGAGCTGCGTCGTGGACGAGACGAAGTAGAGGGATGTGGATGGACAAGTGAAATGGACAAAAACGAGTAAGTGAGAAAAAAAAAAGGACAAAGCTGAACAAGTGAGGGACGAAGTCGACAGGCATTGAGTTCGGATGGACAGAGTACAAAGAGTAGATGGACAAATGAAAAACGACAGAGAACTAGATAGATGGGCATGACTCGTGACAAGGCGTCGGAAAAGCGCACCAAAGAGGTCTTGTGAGCGCAACTTGAAGAAGTGGCCCTTTTCAAAGACGTCCTCGCTCCTCAAAACGGCCTCAACATTGCGCGGATCGTTGATGACGATGCCAGGCGGCAGCGACGGCACGGAAATGGCAAACGTCTCGAGGCCAAAGAAGCGCTCGCACTCGACAAACCATGAGAGCAACTTGTGGCGCGGCCGTAGGAAGGCGAGACCGTTGCCGATGATCGGGAGTGTGTTGGGCGCCAGTCTGTAAAGTAAAGCGTGGCTCAGCGTGCGTTGTCTTTGCGGGCAATGGGCTCCGTGTCTCTCACCGCAAATTTTGTCCGTTGCGTCTGATTCTGGGCTTGTTGACCAGTGAGAAGGCCGTCACGACCAGCAGCAAGACGCTGAGTGTGGTGCATACAGTGGCCGTGTCCATGACTCGGCGTGGGTGAAGGCAGATCTTTCATCGGAATCGAATCGCGGGCAGTAATTCGTGAGCTGGTGTGTGTTTGTGCGGGGGGCCTGAAGTACATTACCTACCTGCCTAAGTAGGAAGGCAATATACTAATGGAAAGTATAATCGAAAGTACTTAGGTAAGGTACTTACTAACTTAATGTCGCAGCAAGGATCCCGCCTATATAAGCAGATAAAGTCACAGTACAAAAAGGCTAGTCGGCTACGCCCTTTTTGACGCGATACTTAAAGTACCTACCTAGTAGGTGGTTCATCTTATTACCTCCCTGCAGTGCCCGACCCACCCGGCCCGCTAGCCAATGTTGGGATCGCCAACACGGTGGAGTCAACCGTTGTTGTCGTTATTCTCGCTGCAGAGGCTTAGGCGTCGCTCGCCTGATCATATCCCAGGGGTTCACGTCAATGCACGAAAATCGAGGCATTGTTTCCCATCTATGTCCTTGGTCCATGGCTCCACGAACAGATCGTTTGCCTAAGCCTCGTGTGGGATGCGGTCAAGGTAAGGGCAAGCCTGCGCAATGGATCCGGCGCAAGATCGAGCCGACCTATAGAGACAGGCTAATGGCCACTAGCTGCGTAAGTTTTAGCCATCTGTCTTCGAGACTCGCTAGGAACGATTTGAGCCACCAATTTTACCAAAACGGCGGTTAATTGACACGCCGCCGCCGCCCTAGCAATAGACATGTATAATGTCCCGATATGTCAGCCATTAGAAAATTCTAATGGCAACCCCGTATGGTAAAGCAGGAGGCGAATGCATCAGGTTGTAAGAAAAGACACAAGTTGAGGGATCCTCACTTCCAGCCACGGCGAAGGCTGATCTTAAAGGTGGGGCGGGAAAGACAGCGAATTCACCCTCTCAGTCTCAGGACAGCAGCATCTGCGAACACAATGAATCAACTTATGCTCTTTCTTCCTCGACCCCGACTACGCCTCGTGTCCATCGTTCGCGGACAAGCCGAATCGGTGACCCGACGGTCACTTCATGCTCGTAAACGCCCCAGGCAAGACCAAGACAGGTCTGGGATTTGATTGTTGTGCGGGCGCATGAAGCGCATGACATGGACGAAACGCATTTTCTCCATGACCCTGACGATGGCGCACCTGCATCTCGACGGCATCCACGGCCATTGAATCATGCGCCCAGACTGTCGGTAGCGCGCGCGAGTCGACAAGTGTTTTGAATACAGACCTGTTATCTCCCAGCTAACGCCCGGGGACGACACCAAACGAGAGAATGCAGCACGGGTCCCTGATTTGGGTACCTCGATACTCCTCCGCACGAGCATGCCATTGGAATCCGATGGACTGGACGCGATGTGGCTTACCATCTCCATGAAACGACTTTGCATTACCCATGGGATGCCAACCAGAGGCACGCATTTCTTGATGCGAATGATGCGAATGCGAGACAGGGCATCGGGCAGCCCCTCGAATTTGATCGCCTTTGCCGCGTTGATCTCGTCGCATCTTCGGGCTTGCTGTTGGGATATGCCATGGTTTTGACGGCGCCGCCCCTCATCCGGAACGCCATCCATCGTTCCATGTCGAGAAGCTGATTTCTTATGGCGGACAGCCTTGAACCTCTTTGATCATCCTACCTGTTGATAACGAGAGCCCCGGAAATCCGGAAGGCGTCGTTTCCTTATCAACCCCGTCATGCGCCATCACCCTCGCTGACGTCGAGCACTTTACGCGCCAATGCGCTCATGACGAAAGCATTAAGGTTTCTTCCGTCAGTGAGATATCAGTCTTCCGTCAGTGAGATATCAGAATCTGAGGCATTCCTCAACTACCAAAACCATGGAGGGCGTCCCTTTTTTCAGTGAACATTCCATCTATATTTAATCCGTCCATCCACCCATCCATCCACCCATCCATCCATCCATTCATTCATCCATTCATTCTCCATTCATTCATTCATCCATACACATCCATTCACTCACGCTCCGCTTCAACCGACCCATTTTCTTCAAACTCCCATACATTCTTGTCCAGTCAAATAGTGCCTGTCGGCATCATGGTGAGCTTCAAGTTCATCTATCTCATCAGCATGGCCCTGGATGTGGGTGCCGCTGTACCCTCAGAGTCGCACTTCAACAGGACAGCACTCATTTCGCGAACGCCTGTGAGAGCGCACCTAGAACGACGCGGCGACACAAACGCCCTCCAGGCTGTCTTAGAAGTCGTTAAAAGTATCTACAATAATCCTACGTTTCAGGATTTGACGAGGGCGACTGTCCACTCAGCACTGGGCGCGGTTCTCGGGCCAGCAATCACTATGATGGCCTATAAGCACGATGTCATAAAGGCCACCAAGAAGGCCGTCAAGGCAGATACTCTCCCGAACGCCGTGAAAGCGCTGCTCGGAAGTAAAGGAAGCGGCGTCCCACCTACACCGCCAGCAACTAAGCCAACACTGAAACCCTACTTTGAATCAATCGATAAGAAAGTCGCAACCAAGTCTGAGAAATTATTGAATGCAAAATTTAAAGGGGTCAAAATTTTCGCCTTTAAACCCATGGGAGTCGCGTCTGCCGGTGTGGCATTGATGGGCGTAGCTGCCAGTGGACTGAGATAAGGGGAGCTTGCCGTGAATTTGGGTGTGGCCGCGACCTCTATGATACCGTTTGTCGGATGCGCAACAGAATTTGGGGCGGCCCTCTACCAGTCAGAAACAACCTGGAACAAGGCAGTTGCTGGTCTCAACGGCCTCATGTGCGTTGCTGCTGATGCCCTGATGTACAGTGGCTGGGGCCTGCCTTTCGGCATCGCGATTCATATGGGTCGTGGCGTCTTATCGTGGCTCATGTCCGAAGACGAAACGGCTATCATCAAAGAAAAAGAGGAGGAGGCGGAATGGCAGAAGAAGCTACCGCAACGGAAAAGGGCGTGGAGATTTTTCATCGACCAAACAATCTTGACAACGCTTGCTTCCAACGACACCGGCATGAAGACGGCATCTTCTTTGGCAGCCGAGACCCTCCCCGTGCTTTATCATGGTGCACAGTGGCTGTTTATTGCAAAGACCTTGTCCTCGTCCTTCATGAATAACAGTTTGTTCAATGTTGTTGACGATGACCACTCGCAGAGCAACGATACGAGCTCACGGGTCGCCAAACGAGCACAGCAAAACCCTATCAACATCACAAAAGAAGAGCAGGAACAGCTCCGAGCGTTCTTCGATGCCAAATCCACTATGTCGGAGGGCATGAAGGCTATCGGGGATGAGGTGGTACTCGCTCAGCGCAAATTTCTTCTGGACTACGTTGACAGGACACGCGAAGGTCATCCAGACACATCCTTAGCTTCCTGGATGAGCACGTTCAAAGAAACATTGGTTCAGTACGGCAGCATGGATGAGGAAGACACAAAACGCATGAAAAGCCTCGATTTCTCCTTGCCTGAACGCGTCGAAATCGCCTGCGCCGTCGGACATTCGTTGGGAGAGTACATCAAGTCCGAGGGTGACAAGATCGATGCGAATACAGTCAATGAGACACGTATACTCAATCCATCGACGCTCAACCTTAACGAACTGCTGAATTACACCTCGAATAGTAATGACTCAGCTTCTGTCTCGAGCAAAGATTCAGCTGCTGCCTCCAAAAAGGATGCCTTGGCTGTCGTCAAATACTTTGCGGCGATCCAGGCCCGCGACTATCAATCTGCAGAAATTCCGCAGAATTTACGTAGTCAAGCCACACCTCCCACATCCGACTTCCAAGTTTTGGCGGCCATATCCCTGTGCCGCAAAGAATTAAGCTGGAGGCCCATGACAAATAAAACTGTTACCCAGTTCATCTCGGATGAAGTCGCCAAGAACCCAGAAAATGTCATCGAGGAGCTTCTGAAGGAGCCAATCGACGAAAAGAATGAAGCAGAGGACGTCGAGGAAATAATTAAGATCATGAAAGTTCCGGATGATACGAACCCCGGCAGTAATATTCAAAAAATCCCAAAGAAGCCGGGGAAAAAACCAGGGAGTAGCGGACGCGAACATGTTCAAACAATCCCACAGAGGCCGAAGACGCCCGCCAAGACTGGCAGCCAAAGAAGACGAAGTCTTGTCGAGTCGGCAAAGATGTGAACAGAAATCTGATGTCTAAGGGGAAAACTCTGGCCGAGAACTGCCTTGAGGATTTAACACGTCCGCAGACGCTTGGACGATGGACCACGGCGAGGCGGCCAGTCACAAAATGTAGATGTACAGAGCGCATGGAACGAGAGATGAGAAGAGGAACTGGCGTCAATGTATAGGGGTCAATGATCGATGAGAATAGTATGAGCGTAACCAGATGATAGAAATGATACAAATGAACGAATACCTCGCAGAGAATGAATTGGATTGCGGCACCGAAGTTGAACGCTTGGCAGAGCTGACTAGCAATGGTGTTGTGAGGCAACGGATGCCGAAGAGTGAGGGAGCGCATGGCCAGAAGAAGTAACGAAACACGTACCGCAGAGCTAGCAACGCACCATTCTAGCCTACACTATCTATGCACTCGTTTAAGAACAACAAAGCAAGCGAAGTCTCCAAGTAACAGCTTCGACCTCGAGTGACTGCAGGTTCTTTCACACGGTCACTCTTCGACTCGCCGTAAACAACCTAGCTCGTCGCTTCACGACTCTTGCATACCAGATCTTGACAGTAACGAGGATGTCCGTCAGCTTATACTGACCTGGCCTTCGTCTGTTGCTACCCAGCTGGCCCGCCTTGCCGGGAGCCATCTCCAAGTCCGACGGCCACATGGTCTAGCCTATAACTAAGGTCGGCTCCTGGACGCTTCTCTACTTCATCCAGAATTATCTCTCTTTTCTTTTGAACACTGTTGGAAGCGGCCGACGCACGGGAGAGTATGCGACTAGCTTTCAAGAACTACTCTCCACTACGATCTCCCAGGAAGGGCTGCCGAATGAGGCGTTCATAGCGTGTCCGCCACCATCTGCTGTACTACCTCCTGGCTGTCCCCGATCAGCAGCTCAAGCAAGTTGGGAAAGCCTTTCTCAGTGGCCACAGATATCAGCGTCTCCCCTGAATTGTTCGTCACGTAGACTTCTGCCTGATATGTGATCAAGAGCCTCGCAATACGGTCGTATCGATTGAACACAGCCCAGAAAAGTGGTGTTTGGCCATGTTCATCCGTTACTTCAGTATGAGCACCGAGTCCGAGGAAGAATCGAACACCAGCTTCCCACCCATGGATAGAAGCTTCCAGCAGTGATCGAGAATTGAATGCAAATCTTGTTTCCACTGGGGCACCAGATATATCTAGCACTTCGGCCATATCTTCCCCTTTCATTTCATGCGGCTGCGGGGCTGCGCCGTGGCTCTTTTCAGAGGAATTGTAAACAACAGCACCTCGCTTGATCAGTCGCTTTGCGACGGTCTGATGATTGTGCTCAATGGCCCAGAAGAGAGGCGTTCTCCCGTCCCGGTCCTGCTCCTGAATAGATGCGCCAGCATCAAGACACAGTTTCACGATAGCCATATGCCCACCTGCTGCTGCCCACGATAGTGCCGCGCGATCGTTATAGTCCGTAAGAGCGATATCGGATCTGGGAAGAAGCATCTTCACGACCGCAGTATGTCCATTTTCAACGGCATAGGATAATGCCGTCCGTCCCAGGTGATCTTTCCAATCGACCATCACGTCGCGTCGCGTGAGCAGCATCCAAACTCGGCCTTCGTGTCCTGCTGCTGCTGCGTCTGAAAGTGCTGACGGGACGACGTAGTCTCTCACTCTCCGGAGCATGCCCTTGTAGTGATCATCATTGTATATAGTAAAATTGTCTTCCGCAAATTGCCTGATCTTGCGCGTTGGGAGTATCCGTCTTGTTGGAACGCATAATTTCCTCATCTGGCATTGATTTCGTCTTATTATCCACGGATCGAGCTCTGCTCGTTTTCCAGTGTTCACTCTTTCAAATCTTTCCAAAGTCAGAGACACATCCCTCAAATAGATGCCGATCGGTTCTTCAGCGCTGCTCTGCTCTCTGCAATTGAGAACAGCAACCCCTATTCCTCGACGATCAATACCCAGGAAGGGCACTTCCAAGTGAACTCCTCTGCTGCTCAAAATGGGAGCGTTATCAGATATGCTGAGGGGAATGTGCTGCACAATATTGCCACCCCATTTGAATGCTGCTGGATTCGTAGCGAGGAGTCCGCCATCAGATTCGTCGTGCTCCCATGCGAAGAGGCTGTGGTCATCTGAGACCTTCATGATTTCTTCCTGGAGCCTCATAAAGGCTCGCTCACCTTCACCATAGATGAGAGGCATATATATGCCAAACAGACCCATCAAGCAGTACGCGCTGTCTTCGATGCGAGTAGTCTTTCTGGTGGCAGCCCAAGACATTCTTTGCGCGATGCTCATCGAATCGAGGTCGACGTCGCCGGAAAGAATACTGATGGGTATATTTGTGATGCGAGAAATCTCGTCTTGGAGCTTTGCTTTCGTCCCGAGTGACTCCCATTTTGCATCCAAGAACTCGACGATGGATGGTGCGAGTAGCTCCTGCAAGGTCCATCCACGTAGAAACCATTGGCTGTGTTGGATGGCTCCTGCGGGTGGGACGTCGAAAAGATATGCGTAGCACTTTTTTGCTCTGAAATACCAATGGAACATGGAGTTGATAGCCTCGGATAACTCAGCGCTGCTTGTTTTGTCTATGCAGCACGTGTCGAGCCAGACGTAGCTATAGTTATCTCGTCTTGCTACTTCGACAAACCGCTGAACTTTAGCGACTCCTGGCACTTCGGATTTCTGATCCAGTATACCCCTTTCAACATGCTGGAATGTTGTCTCGGTCTCGCCCCATCTATGTGACAATATAGCATAGTCGGGCAATTCGTCGTCACTGAACTCCCGCAATTTCAGTGTACTAGTCTCGAGAAGACGCATGGTGAATATTGAGTTCGAGCTACATGGGGCGTCATGCAAATTGCTGTCGCAAGGCGAGCTGAAGCGGATTACAAGCTAGGTGCGATGCTTGCAGATGGCAGAGGGGTCGGAGAGTCGCCGCTGAGCGAAGAGCTGGCCGCCTATATGTCGCTCCAGAATGAGCCAAGCGCTCCAAGAGAGAACTTGAAACAGTTCAGAAGCTTTTCGCAGTGGTTCACAGTCGTGATCGCGAGTCTGCCGAGCGTTCTTTGGCTTTGCTGGCCAGTGGCCCATAGTATCGTTTATGTTGCCCAAAGGCCCTACAGGATTTTGAAACAGGCTTCGACCGGTAGTCTTCGCGGGGTCATACTGCCACAGGACTGCTTTCTTGTTCAAACACGTGACAAAGCCGCTATTTATGCACGTTTATCTCGAACAATTGCCTCGCCAATGGTCAAGCCCTTCCCCGCACGGAGGTAGCGAGGCAAAGGCGGAGGCGCATACGATTTGCTCATTGACTTTCGCTGACGTGAGATTTGGCCTTCTATACGACCGCCCTGAACACAGAAATGTGATATCAATGTCTGGAGTCCTGTTTGCTGCGAGCCGCCTCGCAGCTCGGGCTTCCGCGTGGTCCAAGCGGTCAGCATTGCCGACGGGGTAGGGCGGGGTCTCCCATGGATAAATTAAGATGAACAGGCCAGCTCGAAGACTGCTGATGGACGCTCGGCCCTTGAGAATCAAAGGTGCGGAATCATCGGGGAAAAGACTCCGAGGCTGAAACCGCAGGGCGGCAGCAATGTCCAATCAGGCAGCTATGGGTCAGTTCAGACGAGAGGCAGTAGGTAGCAGTATGCGTCTTCGCAGTAGTCATGCGACCGTCCATCTTGACCGCACTAGACCGGCGGCAAGCGCTTTCTCACCGGCAATTGAGAGAATGTCTAAACAATGCCCATCGTCAACCGCTTGGGCATGTTAGACCATCGCTGAAGCTTTATGCAAATAGAAAATTGATTGGGACACGTCGAGGGTGTCGAAGCCACTGCATCACCTTGCAACTTGACCGGAGCCTTTCACTCTCAGGCGGCCGCGATCAGCGCAGCATACACAGCCATGATGTGGCGCCCTATGACCGCATCGCCACTGTCCCACGTCTTGAAGCGGGACGGGCCGCGCGACTAACAATCTCGAAGCTGTCTGACTGTGTATAAGGATCTGGTTACAGTGGTTAACCTCCAATTAGACTGGCCATCAAGTGCTCTCCACAGCGCTCAGCTCTACCAGTGTCCTTCTGTCACAACACTAGGCGCACGGCAGGTGGGAAAACAAGTCCATGTTCTAGCTAAGCCTAATACAAAGGAAAGCTACCTATTTAAAGAGAGCGATTACGGCTGCAGCTGACTGTGCTAATAACAAGCGGTTGACCAAGCAACGTGCCGCTCACTGGGAATGGCTGCCTGAGGCAGGACTGCCGCGACA
>JARJUA010000310.1:0-89675 GCA_030787035.1 Aschersonia sp. MBC 877 | reverse complement strand
GGGAACAAGGTGTATTGGGGATCGGGTACGAGACCTACGCTGAGCTGGCTGAAGATGGTGGACGAGACTTCCGGGGGGTAGGGGTACCGTCCCATGGCGCACTCGATGATGGTGAGGCCCAGACTCCAGATGTCGCTCTGCACGCTGTACGTTCCGTCGGAGGCACCTGGCGCGGCCATGCCTCCGCCGGAGATGCGCTCCGGGGCCATGTAGCTTTGACAGCCAATGTTGGTCTTTGCTATGCTGGCCACCAGGTTGCCGCTCACTCCGAAGTCGCAGATCTTGACCTGTCCCCTGGTGTTGACCAGGATATTTGTCGGCTTAACGTCGCGGTGGATGATGTTGTGTTCGTCCTTGAGTGATTTGAGGCCCATGACCGTCGAGTACGTGATCTTGCGAAGTACGCTCTCGGGTATGCCGCCGGCGTAGAGCTTGTCGATGGATCCGCCGTCCATGTACTCGATGCACATGTAGACGGCGCCCTCCTGGAAGAAGGCACCGTAGAAGTCAATGATGTATGGTGATACGCACTCGTGCAGGATGATGAGCTCCTTCAGGATGGTCGAGAACTTGGCATCATCTAGTTCCAGCCGGATCTCCTTCATCGCCATCAGTTTGCCCGTGGTTTTCCCGTCAGCATCCGCGCCGCCCGCAGCTTCTTTGGTGCTTTCGGTGACGACAAGCGAGTCCGACAGGGAGTGCTGCAACCGCGAGCCAGAGAGGCCGGGTCCAAACCGTGGCGCCGTCGGCTTGGCGTGTCTGACTTTGTATACGGTGCCGTAGTTGCCCTTGCCGAGCTCTCCCAGGATTTGAATCTCGTCAAGTGAGATGGTAAAGGTCTGACCGCTGGCAAAGTTGACGCCAGTCTTGGTGATGGTGGCGGCGCCGTCGAAAGTGATCCATCCCTTCTCGGCGTCGATGTATTTCTTGAAATCGTCCAGCTTGGAGCCCAGAGCTGAGCCATTCGTCTTCTGCTCACCACTCGGAAGACTGCCTGTGATGTCGGAGAGCCTCGGAGCGCCGGCCCTCTTAAGACCCGACGGCGGAGGCAACGTACCGCTGCCCGCATCAGACAGGGTCATTCCAAACTTCTTGGCTCTCCTCTCGCTCAGGGACGGAGTGATGGCAGACTCGGACCGGGGATGGGGCACAGCATGCGGCCGGTGCAAGGTACTCGCAGGCATGGCCAGGCCAGGAAAGCCATTCCGCCCGGGACCTGAGGGAGCGAAGGAAGGCGAGGGCGAGGTCGGCGACGAGGACATGGGCGACAAGCCCATGCGCGCTTGGTGAAGAGCCCGTGCTCTGGCTATAACGTCATTGTTGGTGGCACCCGGGGCGCTGGTAGCGAGTGTCGAGGGTGTATGTGCAGGATTTCTCGCTCGGCCCAGCAAGCCCTTGGTTGTCGAGTTGGGATTCATGTTTGGCGGATCGGAGACTGATCGCAGGGAAGGCACCTTCTTGGACTTGTCGACGTCGCCCGAACGATACGAACTGGCCCCGTCGGGGGGGTGATTGAGCCCGGCGGCCTCGTCATCTCCAGGAGTTGACGGAGTCTCGACGTCCTTGGGCGACCCCGCGTCGTTCGGGTTTGGATCGTGGCCGCACATGGGCGGCAGCTTGGAATGGGGACGCAGCGATGATGCGGCGAGCTGAGACAGCTTCTGGCAGAGCCAATTCCGGGGTGAGGGACAAAGTCAGACCGTGCACATCGAATCGTGGAGGGGGGGGCGGCGAGTTCGGAGGAGCAGGAAGGAGCCTGCACCGCAGACCGCAGATCGCAGATGGCAGATGCTACTTCTCGCCGGACGATGGAGGGGCGGCTTCGACAGGCGAATCGTGATGCGATGTTGTTGTCGTCACGGTGCGGCAGACCAGGAGGGAGGCAATTCAAGTACGGTATGTTGAATAATGTCGCGCCGAGTACGTGCACCTCGCCGTGGTAACGTCAACGGGTCGGGTTCCCGTCCAGGATCTGATGACGCTCTGAGTGGGAAAGTGGAAACGGTGACTCTGTCCGTGGTGGGCAGAAAATGGATGAGTGGGATGGCAATGCCGCGGGCACCTTGTTCAATCATGTGGTGCGAGGACACTGGAATTCATTCATACGTGCATGTTCCTTTATACAAGTGGTGCAATTTTCTGAATACATCCCACGACAGGCATGGTCGCGATTTGTTGGGAGAGTGCAAGGGAACACGTCGATATTGCGGATAAGGAGGAAGTTTTTTTCTTCTTCCTCTTGTTCACCTTTTCCCCTATGCCGAGGAAATGGCAATGAACCAGGCCAACGCGTCTGATGGGACAGCCCGTGTAAATCGAGGTGGAGACGGCCTAATGCGCGCTGAATCATCGATGTCAGGCAGCAACGTTGGCCCCGTCTCGTAGGGCTTGGTTGGACTGGGTGATGGGGCCTCACCGACCGGGTACCATGGCAAGGGAACTTCACCAAGCAACCTTTGGGCAACTTGAATCTGCCTCGCCGGCCAACATGTAGACGCCTGATAAGACGATAATTCGAATTTTGGCTTATGCAAACGGGCGCTTGACCGTTCCCAACTGATGAACCTTGACGCCCTTCTTTTCCTTTTCCTCTACCCAACAATAACCCTTTTCCTTCCCCCTTTGTCTCTTCTGCCTTTGTCCCGAACGAATTCTTCTTCTTTCCCTCAATTCACTTTGATTGACACTTCCCGTTGACTCACGGATTGACTGTTTCCTCAACATCTCCTCGTGCCACGGTAAGGTACCTAAGACTTTAGCCTGTTTGATCCTTACTCGAATAGATGTATGTACACATACATGTACGTACATCTGTAACAGTCCAAACAGCTGTGTTATTACAGGGACGCAAGCCACCAATGAAGATGCCTGGTCGAGCAGTTACTTGGGCACGCGGCCGCGTACGAGACGGCACGGCGTAAGCAGTACCCGTGTGTTGAGGGAAAGCATAATAGTAAAGTAGGGAAGCATGAACTACTCCACACGTGAATTGGGAGCATTCTCGAGGTCACCGAGACCAGTCGGTGTTCAACCGGCGACGTCTCATAGCCGACGCCGACTTCGCCGAGCCGGTTGAGAGGCAGACAAGCTGTCTGACAGGCCAGCTCATTTCATCTTTGCTGCTGGGTCAGCACGACAATGTGTGCGATACGATGCCTTCTATCTGAAAAAAACTAGATAAATGAATTATAACTTTCTAAAAAGGATCGACGGGTGCGATGACCCATGCGTGTCCTTGATGGCCGACGAGTCCAGAGATGAAGGTCATCCAACATTCAGGCTGCGTTGTTGTTCATTTCGAACCATGAACCCGAATGTCTTTACATCAACAACGACGTGCATACGTTCTTCGGCTATTCGTGGCATCTTTGCGTCAGATGCGCGCGATGGTCCCAACTCGTGGCAATGATAAGTGAACCACCGCAGGCTCAATGTCGTATCGCAATTGGATCTCTTCACGAGGATCGTGTGCGCACATGGTCTCTGTCCGGGGCGGCGTCTAAGCAGGCAGGTTGCTTGAGACGCAGATGCACTAGCCGAGAACGCACAGAGGCAGGCTTGACGATCGTGTGCAGACTACCTGCATCGATACTCCCTTTTGCTTACTTTCGTTGGAGATCGCGCGAGGATGACAAGCGACCAAGATCGATCAACAGAGTAATTTGACTGGATGAAATGCCACCCAACAGCTTCAGTCAGTCAGCCATAATACACCATGCAAATCCGTATATGACATGACGAAGGCTTGATATGCAAGTCCGTTGACAGTCGATTGACCGACAGATGTCAATCCAGTCCTTGGCGTTTGGGTAACCAATAACATCCACCGTGGATCTTGTCCACGAAGAATCCGCGTAATCAGCCGCGAAACCCCCGTATTTCTGCGACGATGATATCAATGAGGGTACTGTTCAGGTTTCATCCCAAAACTCAAACAGGCACGTCATCCCTTCCCCAGCTTGGGCCGTCCAAAACACCACGTTGTCGCGGAGGTCGCCCAATGTTTTGTATCCTTGTGCATGAATTCCGTGATTGCTAATCAGTTGGCAGCTGGGACGCGTCATGTTCGACACTGCGACCCCTGGCGATAGTGCTAGTACCGATGAACTGCCAGTGTTACGATCAAGCATCCATGCACGCACCTCGCACGCCATGAGTGCACCACAACCTCATAACGCCGCACTGGAACGGCTGCCCAGTCTGTCGCCGGTCCATTCATACTATTTTGCGGGGAGCGATTCTTTGATTTGTCTTCTGATCGGAGAGGGAAGGAGAATTGAGGACCAGGACACAAGTAGCTTCATACCGACTTTATGTTGGTCCGTAGAAATTGCATTTTCCCGTCCTTGAGAGATGGAGGCCACGCTCTCATATGCCAGAGTTCTTCCGATGGCACAAACCTTCGGCCCAGCAGTATCAAGCGCATGTTGGCGAATCAGCTCGTGTGCCCGATATTATTTTGATGACTGCATGCACATGTCATGATCGCCGCACCGCGACGCACGACGCGAAGTCTTGCATTCGAGTACTTCGGGAAAAGGATCCCTACACATCGGCGTTCCAGATCACGTCGTGCAGCCGTTGACATGTCCTGTCATGCAGTGGTGTGCCTCACGTGCATTCTGTGTGTAAAAACGTGCGTAAGCAGGTCACCCGGCCGAGTTGATGATTATCGATCGATTGAATCCGTTGATCGAGGATTGCTTGGCATTACAAGCGACGAAGTAGGCTCATCCGCCTTTTACCTTGGGCGCTCGCGTGTCCTTCGATTGTACTTGGATTGACAGCCGACCTGTGGCAGACATCCATTGGACTGATTGTACGGAGTACTCAGTATGGACGACCAATCGCAGAGTCTGGTAACGCGAGGCAAACCTCGTGAGAGATTTCAGCTTTTGCACACCACGTCACACCCGACAAGTCAAAATCTGTGTCTTTCCTCACTTGATTGGATGGGAATCACTACTCCGGACATGATCGAGATCTGAAACATGCTCGCCAATGTCATCAATAATCAATCAAGGTCCAGCGACGCAGTATCCGTACTTGGTCAGCGCTCGGAGGCCCAACGGGGTGGCGAAGCAAGCAGCTTGACTTTGTCTTGGTTGCGTGCAAGGAAGAAGAAAAGAGTGGCCGACGACTGCCGAAAGAACTCCGGCTCGCTTTTTCCCACACCCCGGTCCCTGCCCCCTTGACAGCTGTGTATCTTAGCTATTGACTCATGCTGATCGACAAAGTGCACAAATTGGGCAGGCTCGGGAAGACAGCAATCTGTCCATGGCCGTGCCGTCCAGTCTTTCGTCTATGACACGTCCCCTTGCAGTGGATGAGCCGGGTGATAAGGGATCGCGCGCCAAGACGTTGCATACTGCTCGAGTAAGTAGCCATTACGTCGACTGCTCACCTGTGAGGCGGACAGAACAGGCTGTTTGGGAGAGGATACAAGGCGGCTAGCATGTGTTATTTGCGTCATATTACGTTTGTCATGTCTCTGGGCAACTGGGTTGCGAGACAAGTGGATGTGCGCGCGCTCAGTCAGTGAGCGATCCGTGGAGGAGCGGTGATTGCCTCCAAACAAGATGCAGAACTGGAGACGAAGCCGGGTGAAACGTCAGAACGTTCCACTGAAAACCGGACGGCGATATCATCTTCGACTTGGAAGCGAGCTAAAGAAATACCGTGATTGGGCTCTAACCTAAATAAGAGGTGGGTGCAGCCGCGAATTGAGACAGCAGGCAGTGCCGCCGTGGCGGCTTTTCAGCGTGGAAGAGGCGCGCCACTTCTGCTGAAGGCCGCCCACTTCCAAGCTAGCCTAGCCCAGCCCACCTGGTAGTCGCCCCCGCTTCCAGCGAATGATGCAATGTGCGTGCGTTCTTTCCTCCACGTTCTTGTCGCCTGTCGCCTCTCCCCAGCCCACTGATACTCGCAACGCAGCCATCCATCCCTGCTCTATACCCCGGGGACCCCCCTCGACTCCGATGCTGAGCCTTGCCCAGTGAACAAGGCGAGACCGTGCTCAACGGTTGCTCGGCACCTCACGCACTCGTTCTACTCTGCGTCGACCATCCGTCCCTCCTCCCCAGCACGAGCTTTTTCCTCTTGCGCAGCTGCGACTGGCTGCCTTGCATTTTCCTGTTGTACCACTTCCATCAGAAACTCGCTCTTGGCTCGCTGCACCCTGACGGCAAGACTTCACCAGAGGGTCTCATCGCGCCCCGTCTTCCATACAGTTTTTCTTGGCGCCGCGCGAAACTGCGAGACTGCCCCTCCCGGTGCAACCCAACAATTCGGAACAGGCGCACATCGACATTTCTCGCCCAGAAGGATTTGAGACAAAGTTACCCGACCCTGCTGTTCATTCCTCAGTGCAGAGGACGTCGCATCGCCTGCAGCCTCTACTGCCGTGGTTCTTCTTCGCCCACTCTTTGCCTCTTTAAGGTTATTTCCTGCACTGCTTCTGGTTCCGCGGGAACGGACGTTGCCGCTGCAGAAATTCCATCCGGCGAAGAGGCCACCTTCGTACCGTCCAGGTGTTTTGCTTACGGCGCCTACTATAATTGCCCCTGGGGCCCTTCAGAAGCGCCCAGATATCGAATCAAAGCCACCTCTGTATTCTCGACGACGTTTACTCTTGCGAAAGCCGTCGAGGCTAGACGAGTCGAGGAATATTGCTTGTTTTCTTGACGAGGTCGTGGTCCCCCAGGGTCGTACCCTGTCTTCTCTTTGATGGATGTCACCCAAGGCTTCTCCTCGCCGACGCCTTTTCGTCTGGCACAACTCGCCCAAAATGCTTACGACTTGCCTCTGAGGATTTTTGATCAAAGCGGCGGCGGTGGCCCTCCCCAGGCCCATCCGTCTCTCGGGCACCTTTGTTTGCTCGTTTTCGAAGCCGTCTTGGAGGTCGTTTGCGTCAGTCTCCCTGGCTACATCATAGCTCGGCTGGGTCACTTCGACGCCGACAAACAAAAGTTTCTCGCCAACCTAAATGTCATGTTGTTTACACCATGCCTTAGTAAGTTAAGCCGCTGAGCAAAGGCGTCTGTGGAAACCATCCGCCCGATTGTACACTGACGATCCTTGTGTTCAGTCTTCACAAAACTCGCCTCACAGCTCAACGCTGAAAAGCTGTCCGAACTTGCCATCATTCCCGCAATCTTCATTGTTCAGACAGCTGTGTCATGGCTGGTGTCAGTCCTGATCGTGAAAGTATTTCGGTTCAACAAACGTGCCGCCAATTTCGTCACCGCCATGGGCGTGTTTGGTAACTCAAATTCGCTGCCCATTTCACTCGTCATGTCCCTTTCCCAGACTATCAAAGGTCTTCATTGGGACAGGATACCCGGCGATAATGATGATGAGGTTGCTGCCCGCGGTATTCTGTATCTCCTGATCTTCCAGCAGCTTGGCCAGCTCGTCCGGTGGAGCTGGGGTTACCATGTTTTGCTGGCCCCTAAGGATAAGTATGCTGAGTATCAAGACATGATTGCAGAAGAAGGACAGCAGCAGCAGTACGACTCTCAGGACGCCAACCCCATCTTGTACGTCGACAACCCCGAAGACGATGACGACCGTCAAAGTATCGACTCCCGTGACTATAGTCCCGCCGGCCGAACACCGATTGCAGGCACATCGCAATCTTCTATGGCTGCATCGAGCGATGATGAAGAACTTCTCTCGCCAAAGAAGCCCAATGCGAGCTACTCGACCTTTCTGGACGGCTATCGCGGCACCGACAACGATGGTGACCTTCCCCTACGCAAGAACAACGCGAATGACAATGCGCCCCTCGCCACTCGCATCAAGATTTCGCTTCGCGAACACTCACTACGGACATATAACGCACTGCCTCGCCCCTTACAGATGGTCGTCTCAGTCATTCAACTGCTCTCCGCCAAGATCGGCACATTCGTTTGGGAATTCATGAATCCTCCTCTCTGGGCAATGCTTTTCGCCGTCCTTGTGGCTTCTATTCCTGCGCTGCAAAGACTCTTTTTTGAGGAAGAAACTTTTATCAATAACAGTGTGACAAACGCCGTGAAATCGAGCGGCGGCGTGGCGGTGCCATTGATCCTGGTCGTCCTGGGTGCAAATTTGGCTCGCAATACCATGGCTCGCGATGACAATCTCGATCCCGAGGAAGAACGCATGGGAACCAAGCTGCTCGTCGCATCTCTGCTGAGTCGCATGGTACTCCCAACCGCTATCATGGCACCGATACTGGCGGTCATGGCGAAATACCTGAACGTCAGCATCCTGGACGACCCCATTTTCATCATTGTCTGCTTTTTGTTGACAGGTGCCCCGAGTGCACTTCAGCTGGCTCAGATTTGTCAAATCAACATGGTTTTTGAGAAAACCATGGGCCGCATTTTATTCCAGAGCTATGTCATCTGGTAAGACCCATGCACTAGAGCAGACTGCTTTTGTGAAATACCGCTTATTGACAATTCATAGGATATTGCCCTCCACTCTTGTCCTTGTCATGATGGCACTTGAAGTGGTGGAATGGGCTCGCTAAGTTTCCCACGTTCAGGGACAGACCCATCGTTTTTTTTTTTAAAACCCTTTTATCATTTTCCCATCATAGCCCGTATTGTGTTTGTTTCTCATGGCTCCACATTGCATCAGTATACCTTTGTTTTATCTGAAGTTCAGCATGGATAGGACTGTCAATGTCCAGATGAAGGTGAAGGGCTGTGAAATACGTCTATAACGCACACAGCGGTCTGTGGAAGATAGTGTAATGAGCGACCCCTGGCGTTCTGGTCTGACTTGTTTCTATGCACTTAGCTTTCCTTTAGCCCAATTCTCATGACCGGGCCTAGTACTAGGAAGGAGGAAAGGGGTGGGAGAGGGTAAAAAGTGAGCTATCACCTACGGAACTTCGTCGGAGCGCGATAAATTGCAGAGATGGGCTCGCCGCTCAAAGCTGACAACACTTCGAGCTTGGCAGACGAGTGAAGAGTATTGCCAAAATCAGGACGTGACTCGGCCATTAAAGGCTTGTGAATAAATCATTGGTAGCCATTGACGGTGTTCGCTTCTGGCACTATGACCCAGTCTCGGACGGTTCCTTTCCAGTCACTGATTCTGACATCTTTGATGTCGACAATAATGACCTTGACCTCTTCTCCAGCCACGAAATGCCCACGAGCAGGCTCAGGGCCCGAGCTTGAATCCGGACGAAAGAGCTCCTGTCCCTCCTCAAAGGTGTTGTTTTCCAGGTGCTGTTGCGTGAAATATTTTTCTTCGTCCGATCCAGCAGGCGCCAGCCGAGCGGCCCCTCCTATGGTGGCGCTTATGCTCGACATGGCCGTCGAGTTGAGATTGAGTAGCAGCGACGCCAGGCTCGACCGGTGCGCAGGACCAGGCGATCCGCCGGACATGCGTCGGCCCTGAGTCGGCGGTCGATGTGATACCCCTATCTGCATCAGTTGCACACTCTCCCATCCGTCGTGGTCGGGCGCAATGCTCACAGTCGTGCACCAACAGAGATACATTGGGGTTGGCGACAATGTTGGTCGTTTTCTTCGACTGCGTGTTGGTGGTCATGACAATGACGGGCCATGTCGAGTACGGCGACGAGGGCAGGTATGTGTAGTTCATGAGAGATACGTGCGGCACGTTGTCGGTGCATGTGGCGAGGTGAAGCTGGGGGGTTGAGTCAGAAGAGGAGGTGGAAGGGCGGGTGTGGAAACGTACGAAGCGCGCGTTTTCGAGGCATTGCAGGACTTCGGGGGGGAGGGATGATGTGGTCTGCTTGTGGGTGTCGCCGCCGGAGGGTTCGTGGTGGAGGGGAATCTTGTCCATGATGGTTTCGGTGCTGAGTGAAGGGTGGGTTGATTTCTGGCGAAGGTGCATGACGCCCCGGGATGCATGGTCTGCGGTGTTGAAGAGTGGCTCGCACGTGCGGGCTGACTAAAGGATTTGGCGCGTGAGGTCATGGCCGCGGATGACTGCCTTTATCATATCGTTGGACAATTCTTTCCATACTTTAGCTATATGCCATGTGGCAAGCACAGCTGTCAAAGTTGAAGAACTACCAATTGAGTACCTGTGTGACAGACGTACGTAATTGTGTGCACGATTGCCCGGAGGTGATGAGGTGACTGCACATCTTCGCATTCGCGCGTCTCGTGACGTAGGCCGGACGGTTAAGCACGGCTCCCCACGGCCGAAAGGCCTCCATCCCTTCCCTCCCATGCGTCCAACCGAGGAAGGAGGGAGTAAGCCGTCAATGAATTGACCACAGCCGACCCGGACTTGACCAGATTTCTTTCTTTGCTCGGTCCATCCACGAAGAAAAGGAAGATAGGAGCAGACACATCCTCACACAGAGCCACCATGCGCTCCCTCAGACCCCGTCATCTCGCTGCTGCGAGGCCGCTCCCCCGCTGCCTGTCCTCGTCCGCATCCTCATCGACCACACCCAAGAGCACGGCCCTCAGCTCCGTGCTCATCGCCAACCGCGGGGAAATCGCCATCCGCATCAACCGCACAGCCGAGCGGATGGGAATCCGCGCCACGACCGTCTACACCGACGTCGACGCCGGCTCGTGGCACGCCTCGACTGGCTTTCAGTCGTTGGCGCTCGGTCCAGCAAAGGGCTACCTCGACGGAGACAAGATCATCGCGCTTGCCAAGAAACATGGCATTCAGGCATTACATCCCGGCTACGGCTTCCTTTCAGAGAACCCTCAGTTCGCAGAGAAATGCGAGAGGGAGGGTATCGTCTTTGTGGGACCGCCTGCGTCGGCCATGGCAGACATGGGCAATAAGGCGCGGAGCAAGGAGATCATGACGGCGGCTAACGTGCCTTGCGTGCCGGGGTATCACGGCTCGGAGCAGGGCGAGCAGGAGCTCCTGGAGCACGCCCGACAGGTCACGTTTCCGGTGTTGCTGAAGAGCGTTCGCGGCGGAGGAGGCAAGGGCATGCGCATCGTCATGACGGACGATGAGTTCGTGTCGCAGCTGAAGAGCGCGCGGGCTGAGGCGCGTGCGTCCTTTGGCGAGGGCGGCGAGGTGATGCTCGTGGAGAAGTACATTGTGCGGCCGCGCCACGTCGAGGTACAGGTATTTGCAGACCAGCACGGCAACACGGTTGCGCTGGGCGAGCGAGACTGCAGCGTGCAGCGGCGCCATCAGAAGGTGCTTGAGGAGTCGCCGGCGCCGGATCTCGACGAGGCGACGCGGCAGGATCTCTGGGACAAGGCGCGCAAAGCGGCGTCGGCCGTGGGCTACGTGGGCGCCGGTACCGTCGAGTTCATCCTCGACAAGGACAGCGGCAGCTTCTACTTCATGGAGACGAACACGCGGCTGCAGGTCGAGCACCCCGTGACCGAGATGGTGACGGGGTTGGACCTCGTCGAGTGGCAGTTTCGCATCGCGGCTGGCGAGGAGCTGCCGCTCCAGCAGGCGCAGGTCGAGGAGCAGATGAGCAGGCTAGGCGCGGCCATCGAGGCGCGAATCTACGCCGAGAATCCCGAAAAGGGCTTCATGCCCGACTCTGGCAAGCTCGTGCACGCCGTGCTCCCGGACTCGGTCCTCGCCGACCCGGACGTCAGGCTCGACTGGGGCTTCCGCTCCGGCAGCACCGTCTCGGAGGCCTATGACGGCATGATCGCCAAGCTGATCGTGCGAGGCGAGAACCGGCAGCAGGCCATCGCCAAGCTCGCCGCTGCCCTGCAAGCCTTCGAGATCGTCGGCCTCAGCACAAACGTCGAGTTCCTCAAGCGGCTGTGCCACTCGCCCGCCTTCATCGCCGGCGACGTCGAGACGGGATTCATCGACAAGTGGCGCTCCGAGCTCTTCCAGCCGCGACGCATCCCCGACGAGGTCTTTGTCCAGGCAGCACTCGGCACACTGAGCCTCCAGCGCAAGACCACGCCGCCGCACGGCCTGCCCCTCGGCTTCGGCGCCTCCCCCGAACGCAAGCTCACATTCCGCGTCCTCGACGGCTACAGCGACGAGGAGGGCGACCTCGTCGACGCGGCCATGACCCAGACCGGGCCCAACACCTACAACGTCTCCGTGTCACGCAAGGGCAGCCAGCCCGCCACCTTCAGCAACGTCGCGACCGAGGCGCAGACCGTCGACACGGCCCTCAGACTAGAGACATACTTCACCCACGAGAGGGTCTCGTCGTCCATCGTCCCCCTTCTACAAGACAACGACGTCAGGCTCACCGTCTTCCAGCACGGCGTCAAGACGGATCTAGCCCTCCTCCCGCCCTCTTGGTTTGAGAAAGCCCTCGGCCTCAAGGAAGTGACTGCTTCCGTCGTCGCGCCCATGCCGTGCAAGATCCTGAAGAATGAAGTCTCGGAGGGGCAGGCCGTCACGAAGGGGACTCCGCTCGTTGTGTAAGTAGTGCCTGCCCTTCTTGACGTGATTGCCCGTTCCTTTCTTACCGTGCGTGCAGTATCGAGTCGATGAAGATGGAGACGGTCATTCGCTCGCCGCAGGACGGTGTAGTCAGAAAGTTGGCGCATAAGGAGGGCGTAAGTCTGTCTTGAACCCGTAGTAGCTGTGAATGATGCTGACGCGCTGGCAGGACATTTGCAAGGCGGGCACAATATTGGTTTTGTTTGAGGAGGAGCATGCTGTCGAGGAGGAAGCATAGCGGGTTTTATCATGGGCGTTGTGAGGGCTGATCTTGATGTCTAGCGCTCCTGGGTTCCTGTATGGCATGTCACGGTCGGAAAGTCAGGGAGACGAAAGAAATTTCCCATCAATTCATTCAAGGCACCGAAAGTCAAAGGCGCACCTGGCATGCAAGGTACTAGCCAAGACTTGCCATACTACGAAAATTGAACAAGAGGCAGCGTTTAGGGCGGGGGGCCAACTCAGCCCGCCACCACCTGTCTTATATTGATGCCATCTTCCTGAAATCGTCTGGGAGGTATCTACCCATTCTCGACTTCCCAGCCGCTTTCCTGATACGCTTCCACCACTTCTCCACGGCTGCAGTGAATCCCGGATCCGATTGAGACGTGAACTTGATAAACTTTTTCAGGAGGTCCTTGGTACATCATCGTCATAGATGTCAGCCACGGTGCAGATACGACAAATATGGGATGCTCTGTGAGCTTGCAGAGGGGGGGGGGGGGGAGGCGAGGGTCCCCAACGACTTACCTCGTGGAGAGCCAGCGTGATAAAGGCAAGCACAAAGGCCACCCAGGCCATGGTCCCCTTCGTGCTCACAAACTGACTGCCGCCGCGGAACTCAACCGTTCCCGTACAACGCCCCGTTTTAGGATGCGGAAAGGTGTTTTGGAAGTTCCACATGACGTATCGATTGCCCTGCATGTACCGGCACAGATCAGCCTCGGTGGCCATACCCTTGATGTCGGCAGCGACGCGTCTGAGGGCAACGATGGACTTGGCGCCGTTTCCCCAGCGCAGGAGCGTCTGGCGGAGGCCCGAGTCGGCGCTGCCCCTGCTATTGGGTTGGCAGAAGGGGTTGTCGCGCCGAGAGACAGGCTGCACGGCCGACACGAAGTCCTCGTAGACGACAGCGGCAAAGGCAATTCTTTTGAGCGCACCAAGCATGAATCTGTTGCGGCTCGATACTGGCGTGACGTGGACGTGGCCGCCGCAGGAAAGGTCGCGCTGAGGGTTGAAATGCACGCTCATGGCCTCCCAGAACTCGCTGAGGATGCGGGACAAGTGAAGTGTGGTGTCGAGGCGAGGCGAGACGACTTCCATGCAGACTGGGACCCTTCTCTTAGCTCAGACAATAAAGAGTCTTGTTTGGGGTCATGTACCATACGGACGAGGTCGCTTGAGCGAGCCATCTCGCGTGACGAACCACTTGCCGCCGTAGTACTCTGGATGTTTGCTGTACCGCGAGCAGTCGTCGTGAATGGCCTGTATGCCACGGTTTCGCAGCTTCTGCGCCAGTTGTCTGTACCAGTCGGCATTGGTGAAGCTCTCACCGCCACCGTAGGGCTTGCCAACAGCTTCGATCTCAATGCCAAAATTGTAGTGCTTCGTGGTCGAGGATTGCCGTGACAGCGGCAGAACGACGCTCTTCCATGTTGAGAGAACAGTCATTGCGATCGGCGCTGTACCGAGACCAAGAAACCGTTTCGGCAAAGCGATGCCGGCCTGGGCTCATAAAATCAGACGTGCTTGTCTTCCTTCAACTTCACGACAAGGTCAGATACTCAAGCAAGCCACGTTGAGAAACGCCGACGACGACACGAGCTACTTCGTGGCATCATCTTTATTGGAGGAGGCTACGCCCAATCGTGTTCAACAGAGCAAATGGCAGAATCCGAGAAGAGGAAGGTGCTGCTACGCGCCGTTGCTGCCCAACATGAACACGTCTTATGCACGTTTGATCCACAGAACTTCCCACTCGAAGTGACACTGTCCCCTCTTCTTGTCTGTGGAGGCCATGTGATGGTGCATGGGTGGCTCGGAATGCGATGGAGAGATTTTCCGCCACCTTTCTTTCCCCTGCAATTGCTGCCATCATCCGGATTGGCGCTTCGCCTCGACCATCAGCGGCAAACGAGCAAACTTCGGCTCCTCCTCCACCCCGTCTCAATGGCTGCGCTGCCCCAATCCAAATACTATTTCGCCTACGGGAGTAACCTCCACATGAAACAGATGGCGCGGCGGTGTCCCAATAGCAGGTACATCGGCTTCGGTCGCCTGCCCAATTTCCGCTGGCAAATCAACCAACGTGGATACGCCAATATCGTAGCAGCCGCTGATGGCCATTGGGTCCATGGGCTGGTGTACGAGCTAGACGGCGGTGACGAAGCTCAATTGGACATCTGTGAGGGCGTTTCCAGCGGCGCCTATGAAAAGCAGCACATGCTCGTCACAGTCAAATTGGCCTGTTGTTCACTCTATCGACGCCCTGTCTCGTGGCTTGTGGCCCGCGGCGGTGCCTCGGCCGTTCTCCAAGAGTCCAGCCCCAGTCGTATCGAGCCAGAGGTCCCGCCCGAGCAGGAAACAGATAACGTGCTTGTATACAGAAGCTCCATCCATGTCACGGATGGAAGACCTCGCGATGAATATATTCAACGAATCAACTGGGGATTGATAGATGCCTGCTCCTTGGGCATGGAAGCAGATTATGTCCGGGGCTGCATCCGGACCTATATTCCTGGGTCAGGAGTCGTGACTGATCCGACACCAGCGGCTGCACTGGACAACGCGCCAACCAAAGGTGGATGACAAGACATCGTGGCGGACAATCTCTTTCCTTGTTCTATGCAAAGTAGAACGGAACCATATGAAAGATGCCAAAAACAACATTCTGTTTGCTTTCTTCTCCGGCCGCTCTCACTCCCCTCAGCAGCGCCAAGCGCTGCAAAGCCAAGTCAAAAGTGTTGCCTTGTGAGTCACCTCACCTTCACAAGCATGAACGAGAACACGCGGCCGGCAGACTGCTTTCATTGCCGTCTTTTTGCCGGCGACCACCCTTTCGACAAACAAACCTGGCGCCATGTCGAAAAGATACTTGACGTGACGACGACTGGCAGACCCAGGTTGCGTGCTCGTCAAATCCACAAGTCGCCCCTTGTCAGCAATGTTGGAGCATTCGTACAATTCCAGGCGTGAGCCTGCCGTCTTCAGCGGCCACTTGAGCCAAAATACGTCGACCGACGTGTCCAGTCTGTGTGCCAGATCAGCAGCAGGCTGAATGACGGATTTGTGGAGAGAGCTCTGCAGTTCTTTGGTGCTGATGTGAGGGAACACAGCCGTGAGATGTGAGGCGAGATCTCTTGAGATCATGCTGAGATAGATATCTCGTCTCGATTTGAATGAGTCTTGCGAAGTCAGCGCTGCGAGCGTCTCGCTTCTCCATGCTCGACATTGCTCCAGGTCTGTATTCAGAATCAACCGTGTCAGTCTTTCCCGTTGTTCGCAGAGGGTACGATTCTAGACCATATTTCATAAGCCTCTCCTCTTCCTCCCCATGTCCCGACCCTGTTGGGGAGGTTTCTGTTTTCATAGATCTTCTCCATCGTCTTTCGTCGAGAGCTATCAATCAAAGACGTACCTCTTGACTTTGCCATGGTCGTTGCGACCCCATCGATCCACGCCAAAGTTGAATCCTCGCCCGAGTCATCTAATGGACAGTGGAATGATTTCGAGAAAATCATCAGCCAGAGGTAATGCACAACAACTGCTGAGACGTGGTACTCGTCTCCTTGATGCACGGACAGGCATTTCTTGCTGGGCTCCCGTACAAGGGACAGGAACTTGGCTGCCTGCTGAGCCAATGGCTTCTTCAGCCGCCCCGAGGAAAAGGAGTCTAAGGTGGCGGATAATTTCTGTGCCACCCAACAATGCACCTTATCGCATAGCGCCTTGTACGCATCTCTTGCCTCGCTCTCGGTGATGTCGCCTCTGTTGCGCTTCCGTCGACACACCTGATCGCCAGAGTCTTCCGAGTTCCTTTCGTTGGTCTTCATCTCGTTACGAGTTTCGAGCAACTGAGCCTTGATATCCGAGGCTTCTTTGGAGAGGTGATCCAACCGCCTGAGCAGCTCCTGATTTGCAGATTCTGCAAATTGCAGCTCCTCTTGGCGTCGATCCAGCACCTGCTCGGTGTAAATACGCATGGCCCGCTCATCCTGCACCACATTCTGCTCCTTGGGGGTTTCCGCCATTAGGTCGAAGGACGTGTAAAGACTCGGCGTCTTCTTCGAAGGACTTGACCGGGTGAGAGGACTCTCCGGCGCGCAAGTGCCATCGATTGACACTAATAAATGCGCGGAGGGGATGAAAGCGAGATCAGGTTGGTTCGTGAATCATATTTATTTCATGGCCGCAACGGGGGTCGCAAGCTGCGGGAGATGTCGACAAGACAGCCTTGGCGAGCGGCCCTGACTGGACACCACATCTGCAGTCATCCCAAGCAAGGTGACCGACGTTTCACTCGGGTCGTTGGTGGCGTGGCTCTACCCGCACGCAGCGTTGCATGTTGATGTTGATTTCCCGACAGAAAAACAAAGCGGCGAAATCCGCCTGCTGGGCAGCAATGCTGCACAACTTGGCCCACTTCGGCATGCCGGAAAGATGTTACCCTGATGAGGAGGGGGGCCGGAGGTAACGTGAGGGCCGGCTGTTCATTCGGATGTGTTTTCATTCGTGTGGTGCATCATTCGTCTTCTCCCCCATTGGCACTCACGACCAACCGAGAGCGCACACAATGTACGCCAGGAGGATCGTTGTCTCCATTGACTTTGGCACGACGTACTCGGGCGTGTCCTGGACAGAAACGAGCAGCGTAAGCATTGACTGATAACCCTTGAGCCTCCGGTATCATAGAAGAGCTCATGAATCTCGAATGAAGCCTGATTTACAGCACGTCATTTCGACGTGGCCCGCGATCGGTTCTGACAAGTGCAGCCTCAAGGTGCCGTCAGAATTGCGAAAAGTAGCTTCCGGTTGGCAGTGGGGGTTCCAGATTCCCGAAAGCGCGAAACGTCATCGTTTCTTCAAATTGTATCTTGTGCTCCTTTGTCCACGGACAGTGTCCGGGTGTGACTCACGAAGAGAAAGTCAAGCTGATCCCATGTTTCTAGAAAGCTGGAGCATCCAGACAAGCCTTTGGAAGAAGGCGTCACACCCTTGCAGCTGACCAAAATTTACCTCTCCTGTCTACATAATCATTTCATCGGTTTATTGGAGAAGGAGCTTTCCAGAAGCGTGGTTCAATCAACACCCATGGACTTCGTCGTAACAGTTCCAGCAATCTGGTCGAATATCGCAAAGCAAGCGACGGAGCGCGCCGCAGCCATGGCGGGGTTTTGTGGCAATCGTAGAATTCATCTGATTACTGAGCCAGTATGTGTGATGAACATCCTGCACCACTTGCAACACTCTTTCGCTGACAGTCACAGGAAGCCGCAGCTTTGTACACCATCAAACACCTTGGGTCATCGGTACTCAAGCCCGGCAAGAAATTTGTCATCTGCGATGCTGGTGGCGGAACTGTTGACCTGATCTCGTATCAAATTTCCCGCGCCAATGATCTGGCAGTGAAGGAAATCACCGAGGGAACCGGGGGCAAATGCGGCTCGGCCATGCTAAACAAACGCTTTCGACGGTTTCTCAGACAGACTCATGGAGAGCGATACTGGACAAATGAGCGCCTTGTTCTGGCCAACGCCGAATTTGAAAGTGTAGGCTCCAACAATTTTGTATCGCTGTAGGAACGTTCCTTGCGTGAGACTGACCGGCGTGCCAAGTTCAAAAGGGACTTCACTCCCAAAGGCAACGCCCTCACTCTGCGGGTGGACGAGAGCCTGGGACTGAAGAGAAATCGTTTTACCGTTCCGCAGAGAGACATGATGACGAGAATCCTGGAACCCATCGTGAGTGATATCACTTGTCTCGTCAAAGAGCAGGTGGCCATGGTGGGAGATGACGTTGCCGCCGTTTTGCTAGTCGGAGGTTTTGGTCAAAGCCCGTACCTTAAGGACATGGTCACGGCTGCTATGCCGAGAAATATCACAGTACTGCAACCGAAAAACGGATGGATTGCTGTGGCCAAAGGCGCCGCCATACATGGATTGGGGTATTACAATCCAGAGCTGAGACGCGTTCGCGTCACCTCGAGAATTGCGAGACGCTCGTACGGCACATCTTTGCTCGTCTCATACGACAAAAGGCGTCATGATGCAAAAGAAGCGTGAGTGACTTGGTCATTCCATGGATACGTTATTCGGGCAGCAGGTGATTCCTCCTTTCTGACGGGTACCTCTAGCGTATGGTCAGCCAAAGAAGGTGCCATGGTCGTGGCTGAGATGTGCTGGTTCATCAGAAAAGTTCGCCGCTTACACCATCATGGGTCTCACCTGTACGTGTGCTGAAGGCTGACTGCAGGGCCAAACTTACACTGAGGGTATGCCCTCCACGATCGACTTCCAATGCGACATACCCGTATCTTCCGGACCAAGTCCGCAGACAAAGATTGAGATATTCAGCAGTGATGACACGGTGCCTCCCGTGCACTGCACGTCACGCACCAAATGCATCGCAACGCTCTCGCTTGATCTGGATCGTATTCCGATGTCAACCAAGACAGCCGCAGGCGTCACGCAGATTGGCAGTCACAAATACTTCGGTGTGACTGGTGCTATAGAGGCTACCTACGGCTCCGCCTTGATCACATATAAAGCCAAGGTTGGGGGTGAGTTTCTGAGTTTCCAGCATACCGCTGACCATGGCCTCGGCGCTGACTTGTCGGACTTGTCGAAAAGGCGTGACGCATGACGCATTTACTGTCCGCTATGAACAGCAGGGTCTGATGATTGACTGAGTCCATGAGATATTTTCTGAGGACTGCAACGGATCGATTGTTGTTTGAAAGGTGACCCAGCCAGGTGCCTCGCTATGAAGTATGAATAGAATCCTGAATCAGACACAAACAACGACGACTCCAGGCGCAGACATCCTAATGTGCGTTTGTCGAGTGTGCGAACCCCTTATGCTTTCCCGAAACAGAATGCAACACCCATTCAGGAAACAACAGCCCGCACCGACATTCCATGATAGACGTCTTTACTGAAGACTAGGCAGGTAGCTCTTTAGGTCCAGCATTGTATAAGAGCGATTTGGCAGGATGTTCCTTGTTGTGGACTTCGATACTCCTTCCAATTGCAGCACAAAATTCCACGTGCATAACAGGATTCAGGAGCGCAGAAACACGCAAGATCGGCGAAGGGAAAAAAAAAAAAAGAAGTTGAAAGAAGAGTGGTGAATCCGATAATTGCATTCCTTTCTATTATACTCTAAAGAAATTCCTGGTATACCGGCTCGACCTCGTTTGTCATCGGCTTCGTGGTTTAGGGGTATAATTCTCGCTTAGGGTAACACCCAAAGCATTGCTTGCGAGAGGTCCCGGGTTCGAATCCCGGCGAAGCCCATTTTTGGTGCACTCCTCCGCTCACCAGCGTTCCTTTTTCCCATACCCAAAAATTTGCAATCGTCAAGTTGTGCAGTATTGGATGTCGCCGACGCCTTTGCTTCGGACCCGCGCTGAATCAATCTTTTGGTCGCATTGCCGTAATATCAATCTACTTAGCCACGCCATACGGAGTACGGCAGACACGCATGCAGTTCGCCCCGTAATTGGTGGCCTTAGGCGATGGGTCCTGACTTGCGCAGCATCTGCTCCTACATCCGAGAAGTGTGACTGGCAAGATCGTCCGTCTCAATCTGTCATCGAAACACGACAAGTAAAAAGAAACTTGTCTGGACTCACGTCTCATATGGTATCTGAGGCATGCTGAGCGTGGCTGTTTCGCAATGGCCATTCTGCGCGACTTTACTGCCCAAGAGTGTCCAATGTCAAGCCTACCGAGCTCGCCTCGCGCGTCGTCACTCAAGCCCATTGCTCAAATGGCGAGACTGGCCGCAAGCTCGGAGAAATCTCTCGATCTTGGAGCATATTCATCTTCGAGGTGATGGCGAGACCGGACTGATCCCCTACGAGCAAGCCGAAGCAGCACAGGAGGCGCATCGTGCCCAGTTCCTGACTTGGAAAGGCACCGCGATCGCGAATAAGCATACTTCACCATCTAGTGTGCCGAAGCCACGACTCATTTCTTTTGAAGCTCTGCCAACATACACACTCGGCCGTCGACAGGAGAACCTCGCGCCGGAGCAGATGAACCGACTGCAGCGCCCTCTGGACGTCAGTCTCACACGTGGACAAACGTGCCTCGAGAAAAGCTTCCGGCCTGCTATCCGCCACACAAGCCGAGGAGGCTTGACGACCTACCATGGTCCAGGACAGATAGTCCTTTGGCCCGTCATCGATATGCACTCCTCTCTGTATCCCAAGTATGGTGTCGCCTCGTACGCCAATCATCTCGAGACAACCACTCAACGCCTGTTGTCAGACTGCTTTGGCATTCAGACGTATGTCGAACGCGACGAACCTGGTGTGTGGGTTGTACAGCATGGTGGTGGACCTCCCAGGAAGATGGCCGCCTTGGGTGTCCATCACCGTCGATATGTGACGGCTTTGGGCACCGCCGTGAACATCCATGTTCCAGTGACAGGTGCGGAGGCTTCCAATCCTTGGGCTCGTTTTGTGCCTTGTGGGCTGGATGGAAAGCTCGTTACCTCGGTTGCCGCAGAGCTTGCAGGCAGTGCACCCACTGAGTGGAATCTGGAAGACTTGGCGCGTCGCTGGGCCGTGATTTTCGAGGAAGGTTTGCTGGACGAAAGCAAACGCAAATTCAGCGTAGGGGCAGATGCTCGGCTTCGATGACAGCACAGTCTGGTGGTTCTCGACAAGGAGGATAATATGTCATTCATTCCTGGGTCACATCGCCCGCCGCAGTCCACCATGCCGTCACAAGTGACGTGATCTTTGTCCTATAAGATTATGCATCCGCGAATGAAAACGGGCGTTGTTACGTAGTATCGTCACACGTGCCGAGGCGCATTCGTCTCGTTATGTCGTCTCAAGACGACCTAAGTATTCCCTTTTGGAATAAAGGCAGCATAGGATTTTCGACACATCATTTCACGTAATGGCAAGTGATATCGCAACATGGCTTCTCACAAAAAGAAGTCGATGCACGGAGTAGAGGAAACCGAGTTTCGACAATACCAAAAATGTATTAGTCTTCATATCACATAATTTATTTAAGGAGTATAATGATGGGAAAAGATAAGCAGCTCGGACAGGAACGCTCCCATTGGTCGATTGTGGCAGGCTGGGATAGCGGGTCGACAAGGTCTGGGACGTGCTTTCTGATTGGCCACAGTACCCCACCCAGCTCCTGCACGTCGATGCGATATCAGCTTATCATGCCATTCGCGTCCGTCGATAACGGTAGTTGCCAGAGGTTGTCGATCCACACATGACACTTTATGGCTGTGATCCAATACGGCGTGTTAAAACTCGACGGCGCGCGCCGCGGGTACTTCAAGGAACAACGGAAAGGCGGGGCAGCTAGAAGGTATCGTTAAAAGTGACAAGGTAGGCGTACCAGTCGAGTTCCAACACGCCAATTGAATTTGCGTGTAGAAAGTAGACTCTTATGGTGAAAAAGCGTGTAAAAAAGCCCGCTAATTTCCTTCTTTAGGGCCCCTACTAGCGCGGTACATCGCGAGCCAGGGGGCAAGAGAAAACGCTCAGCGCCCCGCTAAACGGTAGGTAACGGAGGCCTAATTGGGCCAAACACGCCGCAAAAAACACAACGCGCCCCAAACACGCCGTATTGGATCACAGCCTATTAGCAGCAGCAATTATCGGAGATGCATGTTGCGGTCGAGCGTCCGCGGCTTCTCCACGGGCGTCGCCATGGCGTTTTTAGCGACGTCGGCACGATCCTCGTCACTGCCAGCGAAAGGTTCTCATCGAACCCCGCCGCCGAAGTTCGGCCTCGAGGAAGGAAGAATCACGCGTGGCTGGCCACGTTGCTTGGTAACAACCTTTCTCAGATGCTCAGTGCTCCAACTCACACGGACTAGCGAGATAAGCCGTCTACACTCCGTACTCAGCCGCAGCTTCTCGCTTTCTCCAACGCCTTGTTCTGGCCGAGGAGAGGGAAGCCAATATCAGGCTGGCGCTGGTATCTGAGCTCTCCGCCACTCAACCACTTCCCACACAGACATGGGTCGATACTGCATTCGTGGTCGTATTCGACGCTAGCCTCTTCATATATGTAGCATTGTCCAGCCAGTCAAGACTTGTACGAACTACATTCCTTCTTCGACCCATCTTCCTCTTCGAACAGCCAGCCAGAGAGGCAGACGCAGACGTGCATCATGTCGTCTCCAGGCCCGGCCCTCAGCCAGTCTTTTGGCTATGGCATCGTGCTCGGCGTGGGCTTCGGCTTCGCCTTGTTCATGATGGCCCTCACTCACATCCTCAAGCGGTTCAACAATGAGGTGCAAACGTCGGAAATGTTCAACACGGCGGGGCGGACCATGAAGTCGGGCATCGTGGCGGCCGCCGTCGTGTCCTCGTGGACGTGGGCTGCCACGCTGCTACAGTCGTCCGGCGTGTGTTACCGGTATGGCGTTTCTGGTCCATTCTGGTATGCCTCGGGGGCCACGGTGCAGATCTTGTTGTTTGCCACGCTGGCCATCACGTTGAAGAAGAGGGCTCCGAACGCGCACACCTTTCTCGAGGCCATCAAGGCGCGATACGGCCCGCCAGCCCATTTCACCTTCATCACCTTTGGCCTCATCACCAATGTGCTTGTGTCGCTGATGCTCATTGCCGGCGGGGCTGCCACAGTCAACGCCCTGACTGGCGTGCATGCCGTGGCTGCCATCTTCCTCATGCCGCTGCCCGTGGTGGCGTATACCTTCATGGGTGGTCTCAAGGCGGCCTTCATCACCGACTACATCCATGGCTTCGCGCTCTTCATCATCATCATCTCCTTCGCCCTCACCACGTACGCCACGTCGGACGTCCTGGGCAGCCCTTCGGCCGTGTACGACTTGCTTGTGGAGGCGGCGCAGCGCCATCCCGTCGAGGGCAACCAGGACGGAAGCTACTTGACGATGCGGTCCCAAGGCGGCGCCATCTTCTTCGTCATCAACATCGTGGGCAACTTCGGCACCGTCTTTCTCGACAATGGCTACTACAACAAAGCCATCGCGGCACATCCGGTTCACGCGCTCCCGGGATATATCATGGGCGGACTGGCATGGTTTGCCATCCCGTGGCTCACAGCCACGACACTCGGCTTGGCCGCTCTGGCTCTCGAGTCGAACCCGCGCTTCCCGACTTTTCCGAATCGTATGACCGATGCCGAGGTCTCTGCCGGTCTCGCCTTGCCTTACGCTGCGGTGGCCCTCCTTGGAAAGGGGGGGGCTGCAGCCACGCTGATCCTCGTCTTCCTGGCCGTCACGTCAGCCTTCAACTCGGAACTTGTCGCCACCTCATCCATCTTCACGTACGACATCTACCGAACCTACTTCAACCCCGGCGCGAGCGGCAAGCGCCTCATCTACATGTCGCACATCTGCATGGTCCTCTACGCCACCGTGATATGCTGCGTCTCCATCGGCCTCTTCTACAACGGCATCTCCATGGGCTACTTGTACCTGCTCATGGGCGTTCTCATCTCGGCCGCCGTCATCCCCGCCACGCTCACGCTCCTCTGGAAGGGTCAGAATCGATGGGCAGCCACCATTTCTCCCATCGTGGGAGCCTCTTGTGCCGTCACTGCATGGCTCGTCACGGCCAAAAAGACATGTGGGAAGCTCGACGTCGAGTGCACCGGCTCCAATGACCCCATGTTGGCCGGCAACGTCACGGCGCTCCTGTCGCCCGTGGTGTTCATCCCTGTGCTTACGCTCATTTTTGGCCTGGACAAGTACGACTGGAAGTCCATGATGGATATTCGCAAGGCCGATGACCATGACGTCGCGGCAGGCGGCGCTGGGCTCGACGAAGAGGCGCCGCGTGAGGTTCAAACACGCTCCCAAGCCGACTTTGACGAGGAGCAGCGCAAGCTGAACAAGGCGTTCAAAATTGCGGCCATCATAACCACTTTCATGTGCGTACATATGCCAGATCAGACCCCCTACCCTCACAAGAAACTCTACTGACCGGGTTTGCTATTGCACGTACAGGGCATTTGCGTTCCTGGTCTTGTGGCCCATGCCACTCTACGGCTCAGGCTACATATTCTCGAAACAATTTTTCACTGGCTGGGTCGTCGTGGGCATCATCTGGATTTTCTGCTCCTTCATCGTCGTCGGGTTATACCCCGCATGGGAGAGCCGAGAGACGCTCATCAAAGTCATCAAGCTCATGGTCACAGGGCGCAAGCCCCGGCCCGTATTCGTCGACGATGCCACACCAGAAGAAGCGAGCGGCAACGCAACACCAGTCAAGACCAGCACCGTTTCCAAGGTCGGGTGATGATGCGTCAGCGCAACAATTATTGTTTACTGTCTTGGCTGCCTCGGTCGATAGTAGCCCGAAAGAAAGAAAGCCTCCTGAACTCTCCGCGTTTCCCAAGCCATGATGTTCCCACGTATAAAAATTGCCCACCTTGAAGATTGCCAAGTGCCTCAAATGTAGCCCCGTGCCATTACAAAGCCCTTACTCCGCATCCTCCAGAACCCGAACCGCCCTGTCCTGCAGGCGCCTCATACCCTCCACGAACGACACCAGCGTCGCCAGCAACCTGTCCCACCAAGTCAGCTCTGCTTCACCACATATGAGAAGAAGGGGACCTCACGCCATCAGCCTCCTCACACGGCCGTCGGCACGCAGTGTCGCGCAGAGCTCTGCGGCAGACCCCGAAACGTGCTCAATGATACGCAGGGCCGTTGCCACCACGCGATGCATGTCGAGGGAGGAGGGGGTTCTGCGTCGTACAGTCATGGTGACGGCGGCGTGAAGGCGGCGAGGTGCATTAATTAGGGTACTTGGTTGTGCGATGCAGGTCTAACGGTAAGGATTGGAAGAAGGAGTATTTATGCTGCCTCGGCGCTGTGTTTGCAGTGGTGTCAGGCAACGGGCAGCTGGCGAGAGCAGGATGGCATTGTGCCCATTGCGCCGGTGTGGTTAATTAGAAAGAAAAGTATTGTGTTGTGGTCTGTTGTATATAGTCTGGGACTTGGTGCTTGGTTGTCGTTTGATTGTTCAGAACGGCTTGACACTCCCGGCGACGACAACTCGCGCATCATTGACAGTGGCAGACAGGCCGCTGATGATGGTGCGATACGGCCAAAAGGAAAGCGATGCATTGAACAACTGTATTTTGCAAGGCAGCTTGAGGACAAGAAACTTCAAGAATGTGGACAACGCATGTATGGGAGGGAAGAAGGCCTCATTGCGCCCATTTAGTCCTGGGCAACTTGGCCATTGTGCCAACCACTCTTGTTCGGGTGCCGCTGCTCAGGGTTTGCAAATACGCATTGGGGCAATCGTCTCCGCATGCTACGCAGTTGATCTGAACACAACAATGCTACATTTTCGTGGATTTGAGAGAGAGCCTGAGAAACTCTTGGGGGGCGGGCACGGGCAAAGTTGATGGGAGATGCAAAAAAGAGATTTTATCGAAAGACCTATGCCCGATGCCCCGTACTGGAATCGAACCAGTGATCTTATCATTACTAGTGATACGCTTTACCACTGAGCCAACGGGGCATGTCAACACCTGATCGAGTGACAAAACGGACGTTATTTGAATATGTATTGAGTACGTGATCAGAAATGGCTGACATCGCCCGATGTCCTCGTCAACACCTAATGATCTTGTCCACATCATAATGCACCGAAAACATCACGTTTCATTGGGCGAATGAATACAATCATGGCCTAGTTCCAGTGCAGCGACGCATTGATGGCACGTGCCATTACTGCCACACTCGCCGATAATACGTAGAGGTCGAGTTGGAGAATCTTCGCACTTCCATTCACAGGTGACACTGTGGCTAGGATGAGCGACGCGACGAGGCCGCGATTCGGACGCAAAGTCATGATGCCAACCATCGCCTTCGGCCGATGTCCTAACGCCCCCGAGTCAGCTCGCCTTGCCTGACACCACTCTGCAGCCCCCACCACAGCTTCCCCCCTCTTACGCCATTCTCATTGGTCCGGCCTCGAAAAATACGCTCAACGGCCCTCCGCGTATCAAAGCGACGCCCAGGTCTAGTTAGTCTAGCTCCACGACAAGCCCAGACGCCCTCATTACACTCTACGAACAAGCACATGCCCTCACAAGACCGAGACGATGCTGGCTTGTACGGAAGAGGAAAGAAGAAGGGGAGAAAAAATGTTCTCCACCTTCCCTCTTCCTGGGCGGCGGCACCCTTCACTTGCACATCCTTGGTCGGAAAAGTTCATCATCGGCTCCATGTCGTTTGGTTGCTAGTCCGTCGTCCTCTCTGACCAAAACCTGGTGTCCTGCTCTGCTCTGCTCTGCTCTGCTTGTCTCGAGGGGTCCTGGCCGAGTCAACTGCAGCCCTCATGCATCCCGCAGCTGAGGCAGAGCTGCGCGGCGCCAACGTCGACGGCGTCCCGTTCCGCGCCAAAGCTCGCCACGTGCACCGGACGTGGGCGCGCACCTTCTCGTCCCTCCCCGAGCTCTACATCCAGCCCGAGTCGCTGGCCGAGGTCGAAAAGGTGGTCGCCCTGGCGCGCAAATGCCGTCGACGTCTTGTCACCACTGGCTGCGGCCACTCGCCGTCAAACATCACCTGCACGTCGAGCTGGATGGTCAACCTCGACCGCTTCAACAAGATCCTGTCCGTGGACGCGGACACGGGCATCGTCGTCATGCAGAGCGGTATCCGACTGTACATGCTGTGCGAGGCCCTCGAGCGCTATGGTCTCGCCATGCCGAACCTGGGCAGCATCAACCAGCAGTCCATTGCTGGCGCAATATCCACGGGGACGCACGGGAGCAGTCTGAGGCACGGTCTCATGTCGGAGGATGTGCTGTCCATCAAAATCACTTTGGCTGACGGCACGACACAGTCGTGCTCGTCGGCCTCGAATCCGGAGTTGTTCAGAGCTGCGCTGCTCTCGCTCGGTGCCCTGGGCATCATCACCGAGGTGACCTTTCGTGCTGTCCCTGCCTTCACGCTCAAGTGGTCGCAGACCGTCGATAGCGATCACACCATGTTCAAAGCGTGGCCGCTGGACCTGTGGACGCAGAGCGAGTTCGTCAGGGTCTGGTGGTTCCCGCACACCAGGAGGGCCGTCGTCTGGCACGCAGACAAGACCACCGAGCCTGAGCGAGATCCGCCCGTCAGCTACTACGACGGCTCTCTGGGTTACTACGTCTACCACAACCTGCTATACATGGCGCAATTCTTCCCCCGGACGCTGCCGTGGATCGAGTGGTTCGTCTTCGGCATGCAATACGGCTTTTCCAACGGCTCGTCGACTTCGGCTGTCCAGCCCAGTCGAAAAGCGCTGCTCATGAACTGCCTGTACTCGCAATTCGTCAACGAATGGGCCATTCCCCTACACAGAGGCCCCGAGGCTCTGCGGAGACTGAGCTCCTGGCTCAACCGCCTCACGCCCTCCGACCCAGACTACGTGCCGCACAACATCCCCTTTTCCGCCGAGGGACTCTACGTCCACGCACCCGTCGAGGTCCGAGTCAGCGACACGACCTTGTCGTCGTCCAAGGTGCGGCCGTACCTCGACCCAACCGTCCCGGATGGCCCGACACTGTACCTCAACGCGACGCTGTACCGTCCGTACTGGAGCGACCCGCCGTGCCGCGAGCGCTACTACGAGGCCTTCGAGTGGTTGATGAAGGACATGGGAGGCCGGCCGCACTGGGCCAAAAACTTTGAGACGTATCACTCCGAAATCGAGTCCATGTACAAAGACGACCTCGTCAAGTTTCGCAAAATCCGCGACAGCGTCGACCCATTGGGCATGTTTGTCGGTCCGTGGCACAGAGATCGCATCATGCCCAGCGCGCGCGGGTCGAAGCTCGAATTGGAAGAAGTCGAAGTGTCGAGGGAGAAACTCCGAGGCGGCGGCTTGATGACGTCGGGGCTGGTTTGATGGGCGCTGGCGCCACACCTGTCATCGCTCTCTGTCGCTTCCGGCAGGTGTCATGTACCATGCAATCCTGCCATGTTGCCGGATGGGGGCAAAAAGAGTGGTACCACAGTGTGTCATAACCCCCAATCAGGCAGGAGACAGATCAAAACAGCTCGCTGTGCCATTCGTGATGGCTCATTCTGACCATGTCAGCGTCTGTGAAGTCCATTCCAATCTATTCACACGAAGTAAACCCCCGGTGACTGTGAAGACGGTCAACAATCTTGTCAGCCGCTTCAAGTGCACAGAGATGACAGAAGCTACTTCATGTTGCAACATGCGTATCGCTTATTTACGAACATTATGGAATCTCGGAAGCCACGGTAACGGAAAAGCAGGTGAGATAATGTCACAATCGAATCGACAAGTTCGTAATTACCTTCGCGCGCCAAGCTCTACCTGGTCAGAGTTGGATGACAATTTTGATCGATTGATTTCTGAAAAGAGCAAATAATCTAACGAGTTTAGGGACGACTTCTTGGGCCTATGTCTTGATGAGGGCTCTGTGATCCTAAGAAGGGCTCCGTAAACTCTGATGCGGGCCCTGCTAGAGCTGCCCATTTCTTGGCACTTTCCTGCTACATTTCTTCACTTATTGTTGGGAACAACTTCCTTCGGATCTGATCTAGTGACTGCCGAAGCTGCCGTGATGTAATGGGGTCTATTTTTGTGGGGATTTCATAGCAGTCGTAGATCCGTATCTAGATTGGAGAGCTCTGTTATGATCATGGCTTTCCTGACACTACACGAAAATCACATGTGAACCTTTTCAGGTTGCACCACGGTGAGCACATCATCGTCACGACCAGGTTCTTGTCTCCATTCACCTCCATTCGTGCCATGTACAGCAAGAAGCTCAACAGCTGCTACTTACGGTGTCTTGCCACAATGGCCCTCAAGGAAAGACCTTTTATATTAAAAGTTACGTCGAGCGCCTTTTCTCTCTCTGTCTTGTTTCTCTTCCCGTCTTTCTTTACTGCTTTCCGGCAATGACGATGTAGTTTCCAAATGGGAAATGCAGAGTAAGATCGTCGACGGCTCCGGCCAAAACGTGGAGAAACGCCGCACAGAGATCAGCGCTCGAAGAATCTAGGTACACGGACTGAAAGGGGGGAGGATCATGGGGCAGATGAGGTGGCACACGGAAAGCGTGTGCGGGAGAGGTAAAAGTAAGCGATTAGGTAGCTCGGCGTTGAGTCGAGTCATTGCGGGGTGGTGTGCCCCAAGTGCATCACGTATATCGCGTCCTATGAGACAATGCAGCACCAAGAAGATCCGATGTCAATGGCCGTGGCGAGTTTCGCCCGACGAGACCTCCGGCAATATATAGCGTTCATCTCTCGTAGCCGCCAAGACCTTGTTTTACATCACCTCCTTCATGCAGAGAAGCGTATCGGGCATGTTCCTCAGGCTCCACGGCTGTGTCCCTGGCTAGCACTGGTGCGACTCCGCTCGTCTTCCTCCTCAATCACGTCGCTTAGTCTCGTGGGATGGTGGTGTCGTGGCATTGTCTCCCACCCGGGAGCTCCGTAGCCATGCCCGGAGTAGTCCTGAGGATCCGAGTACGCTCCTGCACGCTTGCTGCTGTCGTCGCCCGTCGGCGGGGTCGATCGGGGTTCGAACCCTCTGCTAGGCGGATTCGTCGTCGGTGGACTGTCGTAATCGTCTGCCTCGGCATCATCAGAAACCGACGCTGCGGAGGGTGTTGCGCCGGCAATCGCCATCCTATGCCCTTGCGCATCGAGGACAAAGTTGCCGGCCGCGTCGACGAGGTACTCACCTTCGCTGAACCCGCCCTCTAAGCTACCGACTCCAGCCACGTGCGATCTCTGGCTCACCTCCTGCGGCCCGTGGTACGCGCCGCTGGGACCAGCTGCTGGCGGTGACGTGACTGGAGGAGGCGCCTGGGGGTGAGCCGCGGCGTAACCCGGCGCATAGTCTGCGTGCTGGGCCTCGACGTCCCTCGGACCGCCTGCCCGGCCGGTAAAGCCGCCGCCGCCGTGCACCATGGGAACGACCTGCACACCGCCGATAGTGGTAACCTGACCGGTTTGCAGCGAGAGTGTTCTATCTCTTTCTTCCTGTTCTCTCCGTCCGAGCTCCTCCCATGCTCGTCTGGCCTCCTCTTTGGAGATGGCGAGCTCCCTGCGCATCTCAGCGAGCTGCTTCTGAACCTTGGACGACCCACGTTCGCGGTCAACGACATCGCGAACGGCATCGGCGTGCTCGCTTCGTTCCTTTTCCAATGCCTTTTCGAGCAGGGCATTGACTTCTTGTGCGCGTTCTAATTCCGTCCTCGTCTCGAAAAACCATCGCTGGAATTTCCGCTCCGAGCTGGCTCTCAATCGCTGGAGCTCCACCACGGCATGGAAAAGGTTGGCACCGGCCGCTGAGAGATCCGTCACCTGCCGCGCAAGCTGTTGGCTTAGAGCGTCTCGGTTGATGTCGGCCTTGTTTTGCTCCAATTTCCTGAGCCAGTAGCTCGTCAGGCCCTCCCAGTGGGCTGACAGTGTTTCCCACCGCTCAAAGGCATGAGGAAAGGAACTCCTCACCTTGGCTGGCTCTGTGGGTGCGGCCGCAGGTTCTGTGACAGTTGGAGCCGATGCGAGATTGGTGGTGGCTTGTTGCTGGGTCCTCGAACGGGCTTGAGGGGCGACGTGAATTGGTGATTGGGGTATTCGGGGTGTTTGTTGTTCTTGTTGCTGGGTTTCCGCAATGGCTGGGGTGTCTGGATCCTGGACGAGCTGGACACGACCCTGAGGGCCTTGCGCCAGCTGTTGCTGGATATCAGCGCCACTGCCTTGCGCGGTAGCAACGCCAGCAGATCGACGGACTTGTCTTCGTCGTTCTTCCTCCGAAAGGCGGGCTTCTTGTTCCGCTCTGCTCTTTTCGAGAGCAAGTTTTTGAGCCTCGGCCTTTTGCCTCGCCTCTCGCGCAGCTCGTTCCCGCATGATGTCTCTCGGACTGCGTATGCCCGACGGCGAGCCCGTTGGAGCAGGTCCTGCCGTGGGACGACGAGGAGCTGTGGCGCCGTTGTCGCTGGCTGTGCTGACAGGCCCTCCCGCCACGAGGTCAGCCATGTCGGCGGACTCCTCGGCGAGATCAGGCGTGAAGGGATTCGGGTGACGAAGTGCGTCCTCCAGCGCAAAGAGAATGGCCTTGTGGGTGTTTCTGGAGATGCGCAAAGCACGATGCCCCCCGGGGTGAGCCAAAGGAGACGAGGAAGATGTCCTCTGCAGAGTTTGGGTGGCGTCCTGGGAGAACAAAGAGCTAATTCCCGCAACCGAAGAGTCTGGTCGAGTTCTGGCGAAGGGGACGGAACTCGAGGCAGGACTGGGCGAAAAGCCGAGTGAGGCTGCGGCGATGTGAACTTGGCGCGGTGGCTCTGGATTCGGCGTGACAGACTGCTCAGATCTCGGGGTTCGGCGAAGGGATGGGTGGGGAGGAGAAGCGATAAGAGCTGTTCTGTCCAGCTGGTGCTGATGAGACGGCTGTTGGCTTTGCACAGGTGTCGAATGCTGCTGGCGTTGCTTTGGGTGAGACGTAAGGGTGAGGTCGCGAGTCTTTGGGGCGTCGTGGCCGAGATAATCGGGGGGCTGGGGCTCAGAACTTCCAGCAGCCACGGATGTTGGTTGTGAGGGCGACAAGTTGTCCGGCTCACGCCGCCAATTGGGGTGGCGGCGAGGAGAAACAGCCGAGGAGGAAAGGGGGGGGGATAATCGACAATAGGTTTGTGTTTGCGAGACCGAACTAGCTGCGCGCGTGGCGGCGGTTCTTTGTGTACCGCGGGCGTGTGTATTGGAGTCTGTGGGGGCGTGCGAGAGGTCGGTGCAAGTGCAAACCAAGAATGCGTGAGGAAATAGAATATTAGAAAGTTTAAAAAAAAGGGAAAGAATGAAAAGCACACCGCTTGCTGGCTCAGCCCCCGGAACCTCCAAATAGCAGGATTGCGCACGTCCGTCGGGGGGGCAGGAGCGGACGAGTTTGCGCGAGGTCCACGACTTTTTAGTCAATCGAGACGGTGATGTTCAAAAAAAAAAAAAAAAAGGGCTAGTAGCAGGGGTCCCCGGGGATGGAGAATTGAGGGCATAGAATGGGCCCCCAAATTAGGAGGGGGTTGGTCGTGGCCTAATGTCCTGTTCCACCCGCCAATGTCAAGGCGCCAATGCGATCTGATCTGAGCCGGGCCAAGGAGAGGGGGGGAAGATTATCAGGAAGGGGGGGAAAGAGAAGAGGTAAATGTCTGGAATAGAAAAATCTTTCCTTTGTTGGCTGGCTGGAGAGGGCACCAGGAAGCGGCTTGGCCGCTTTCCACAGCTCAATTCTCGACTATGCAACACCTGCACTTGGAACTGGCTCTCTCCCTTTCCCTCTTCGTCTCTCTCTCTCTTCTTTGCGCCACTTTGCTCTCTCCCCTCTTCGATAAGCAAGCACCCGCCCAGCGAGGAAATCGAAGATGATCTGGCAATGCCACACGACGGCTCAACGGCTGACAATGGTTGCATTGGCCGATTCGCAATGCGGCACAGACACAGGGAGCGGCGCAGAGCCGTCCCTGAAGCAAGTCTAGCACCCTTGAGATAGCATCATCATCCAAGACACAGCAGAAGAGGAGAGGCGGGAATAGATCAGTGGCCTTGAAGTGTGTGCGAGGGAGATGGAGTGGGAAGGGAGAAAGAGAAGGCGCAGAAGACGGGGTAGAAGAAAAAGAAGAAACAATGGCTGCAACGCTGAACTCGCATCTTTATCTCTCGCTTGAGCAAGGGTGCGTGCGTCACAGCGGTGCTACCGAACACAGCTCGTAGGGCAACGCGCTCAAAACCCGCCTCTCGAGATGAGGAGATCAATTTTGCGCTCAATGCGCCTACGTCAGACAGGGGCAAGGATGTCTCTGCTTGGAGTTCTTGGCTCGCAGCAGATGCCGTACGAATTGGGCGGTAGCATCTTGGCCAAAACTGGAAATCTGACTGGGGTTTGTGGCTCGGCGGAGAACGATGATCCTGGGGGGGGGGGGGGAGGAGCCAGCAGCCGCCGCTCATCCATTGTACTAGCAGTATTGGCGGCAGTTGCTCGCGCCATATTCCGTGCTCCGTACTCCGTACAGTACTGTACTTTATGGACACGGAGTAGGTCATTGGAGCTGGAGCTGGAGCTGGATGGGAGCTTGACCTGAGCTGATAGTCCCGGCGTAGCGGCGTACAGACGCCCTAGTACCAAACGAGGTAGTGCCAAATCGACTCTCAGCGAATGCTTTCTCACTTTGAATGTTGCAGCTGCAGCTGTAGCAGGCTCGCCCACGTATCCCGGTCGCCACATCGCTCACTTTGAGATCTTGGGCCATTGCGCAAACGTACATCTTGGCAAACAGCAGCGCATGCCATCAAGACCTGTGTATGTCAACTTCAAGAAAGGACGCGTGACAGTCGCTCAAATTGCCTCGAGGCCGCCCAATCAATATCTTGCTCAGCAAGAACTGCGAGAAGGCAAGTTGATTTGAAGAAATACAGGGTAGGCCACTTGATGCAAGAAACGCTTCAAACAATCGTCAGCCTCCGTATCGATAAGCCCTATTTAGAAAAAACATGATCACGCAGTGTCCAACACAATGACCTCTGCTTCTGCGGACCCGATGCTCTCCACGGTCAGTCTGTCACCTGCTTGTACACCCTCGATAAATGCCCCGTCGCCTTCAGAAAGTTCAGCATCCTGCCGCCCGTCCAGACGGATTTTGGCCTTGCCGTCTTTGCTCATAGGCAAGTGGAGGTAGACCTTTCTTGTCTTCTGCTGCGTCGCGTTGGCGCCCACCACCCACTCAAACTTGGCGTCGGAGTTGGGGGCAATGATACCTGCGCCCATGACGAAGTCTGCGTGGATTGGGATCGTATTTGGAATCATAGGTTCGGCATCCTTCTCCTGCTGCACCGTAGCTTCCCTGCCGCCCTTGAGCGGACTGAGAATCTTGACAAACGCCTTGCGCTTGTCTTCTTCGCTGAAACTACGGGTATGGTAGCGTGGTTCCAGCCCCTTCTTCCACGGAATGGCCCATATCTGCAAAAAGTGTACCGTGTCCGACTTGTGCTCATTGAACTCGGAGTGAGCGATGCCCGTGCCGCCCGTGGTGAATTGGACATCGCCCCTGTGCATTCGGAAGAACTTGTCGGACTCGGGTCCTTCCTGACCCTTGGTCAACATGGAATCGCGATGCGTCAGCTCCCCCGACAAAATGTAGCTGAAGATCTCAAAATCACTATGCGGATGAGTGGGGAAACCGGAATTGGCTCGGACGCGGTCCTCGTTAAGGACTCGCAATGAGCCAAAGTGTGTCAAGGCGGGGTCGTAAAAGTCTGCGAACGAGAAGCTGTGGTATGTGAGTAGCCATTGATGGTCAGCGTGGCCACGAGCGCTGGACCGATGAGGGCGGATGGTGGCCTGACGAAGAATAGACTGGGCCATGCTGGTGGCAGATTTGCGCATGTGTAGATTCCGCTGTTGGGGGAGGCGGTCGGGTGAAGATAAGTTGCCGATGCCGAACAAAGAGGCAATACTTCCGCTGCCGCACAAAGCCGGCAAACGGTCACAGGGGAAGACAGCGATCAGAATAGAGCTCGAAGCAAGGAGAAGAGCGGACAGCAGCAGTGTATATTTCCACATGAAGCAGGTACTTCCGGTGCAAATGAAGAAGGTGATCGAGACAAGCCGCGGAACACGGAAAGATGAAGTACGGCTTTGCTTTATAAAAGTCGACGATGGGTTCAATCGCGTTGAATTACCTCGAGATTCCTAAGCTCTACATAATCGCCAGGAGGCCAAATACGGATTACTTGATGCTGACGAACCGACGCGCGGGGAAGACGGGCAGTGTCTGCAAACCACCAATGCGTGGACAGTGTCAACCCACTCGAACTCGACGACCAATCAGGGGGCACCTGTCCACCCATCAAGAGGCGGGCAGCACCCGATCATGGCAAGGAAGCGCATTAGCTCATCAATAAATGCTTGCATCCTAGACATCTTCTCTTCCCAACGTAGATGCACGCGTCAACGCACGTCGTTGCGGCCCAAATCCTCGGGTACGCGCATACCTGACAAAGTGCTTGCATGGCATTTCTCCGCGTCTGGAAGAAAAGCTCCTCTGTTCCAGTGGCCGCGCAGACCGTGAGCTTACGGGCGGGTCGTGGTTTGCCTGGTCTTTAGTTCGTTGGGCAGGAGGGGGGGGGGGGTAAACCCCCTCTTCCTCGCTTACCGCCGCACACTGACTCCAAAGACCTCAGGCCGCCGAGGCGCACGAGCCTTCCGAAATCCCCTCGAAATTGATTACCTTGGGCAGCGGGGGAGTTCGAGACATGAGCAAGGACTTACGATGGACGAAGAAATGACTGCTCCCGTTCAAGATTTTTTTCCTACGACGGTCATCGCGTAACATTTCCTTGGACGAGACTGTTATCGCATTCGCACATTCGCGCATTCGGGGGGGGGGCCAACAGCCGCAGTCGCCAACCTCTTGCAGGGCGTCACAACATCAGACCACGACAAGATTTTTGGATAAAGCGTCTGTGATCCCTTGTCGACTTCGCCGAGCCTGGATCTCCACACTCAGAATTCGGAGTCACATCTTTCCGCATGCCCAGATTCTCTCTCATCTTGGCTTGAACCCTGTCATTACGTGCTACGGGTAGGTACTCCGAGGCGTGTAGGTCAACAAGGCGGCTTGGGGCGTCTTCGGTGGGGCTCAGGTAATCCTGTAAGCCCCTCTTCCCAACCTCCCCCCCATGTATCCGTAATAGTACCAATAGTACCGGCAGCAGCAGCAGCAGCAGCGGAGCACACAGTTTCAATGGGGCCGATTTGCGCCGCCACCGCCAGTTCGCACCCAAGCAGATGCGGCTGCAGCTGCAGATGCGGTCTTGCCAGCTCCAGCTCCCCTACTTGGCAGCTTGCAGCCCGACAGCCCGGCAGCTCCTTCCTCGCCGTGCTTCCATGATGCTTGCCATGCGCAGAAATTTTGCAAAACACTCACCCGTCTCAAACAACCGAGCCCACGTCTCGGCGACTGTTACGAGCGCCCAATGTCTCTCCAATTGGTGAGTTATCTCTCTCAGGATTTATTTCTCTTTCCCCCGTGTTGGGCACACGGGAGTGTCCGCCTGCCGTCCGTTCCGCGTGGGGCCGGTGGCTGGATGCTCGACGTTCAGGGCAGCTCGGGTCGTTTGGGAGTCACGATTCCCTGCCCCAACCTCGCAGAGCCGGACAAGAAAAGGGAACAAGAAATGTGCAGAGCATCTCGTCTTCTTCCACCTGCATCAACCTAATCCCAATTGCAGAACAGCTGCACGTTTCCATTGGCCAGCAAATCCGAGTGGATCTGGTGTGCATACGAATGCCTTGACGATGAGCAAGTCTTGTAACTTGAACCCAGTCATTTATAAACAAGTCGTACGTTGAGTCATATGCTGAAATCTGTGTCAAACAGATATCCACTGTGGTCGCAGATACAGGCATGATTTGGTTGGACTAACAGATTATCAGCTCAACTGTCTTCACTAGCCGCTGCGGCTCCTGCATAGGCGCCTGGAGATGAATTGATTTCAGCAATATATCGTATTCGAATATCACCAGAGCATCAAGTCTATCAAAAGGGTCGGGAATTGTCAGCGTAATTGGTCTTGCTGCCGTTTAGGAAGGGTTGGAATCTCTCTTCTCCATCGTCACCCACTCCGCCCAATTTAGAATCCTGTGGTCCCGAAGGGCTCTTCGCACAATCAGGGTCGAGCCACTCACTGCGGCAGAAAGGTCAAGCTGCCTGACTCGAGATTTCGTCCGGCAACGTACCCTCACGTATCTCAGCTGACAATTCTTGCCGCGGAAAGTGCTCTGTGGATGGACAGTTTCAAAGATGAGCTCGCCCTTGCCGCGGGCAAAGTTACTCCAGGTGTCGATGACGCTCCGTACATACAATATGCACTCGAAGCTTTGACTCGCGATCGCCGTGGCTCTTCAGATAATCAGGTCTCTGGTCCCCTATCCACTTCTCAGCGGCAAGATGTCTCGAGACGACCGCAGGGCCCCGACTTGATGGTGACAGCCATCGGCGCGCCTGCAGCAGGCATAAGAGCGGAGTCAGCTGTGAAGCACATGGGACACCAAACGTCAGCTCTTGTATATGATGGGAGTCATCAGCAGGCGATTCTCCATGCACTCAGCGATCCAACCGCGCAGCGGCCGGGCCCTTCGCAAACACTGGAGTACCCTGATTTAGTGGCAGCGGCAGCCTCGATGATGCCCCCATCGGGAGGCACTTGGGTGCCTGTGGATAAAGATATGTTACAGGCCATTGATCCTCGAGGACGCATACATCCCCCTCTCACTTTCAAGCCGCGGATTTTGCGACCATTTTCAATGCTCACGCTCATTGCCGTATGTGTTCTGATGATGGTTGCTCTGATTTTCACGACTGTATATTCTCGAAGGAATCGCGGTCTAACCCCATGGCCCGGGAGCACATACTCGGGCGAATACTTTGTGTTTCGAATCTTGCCACAATTAATAGCAGCGTTTGTTCTTATCTACACTCAGAATATCGTCACAGCCTCGATGAGAGTACTCCCCTTCGCAACTTTGGCCAAGGAAGAACCCCAGGAGCGCTATCTGGCATTGTTTCAAAGATTATACCCAAAGTCATTCGTGCTTCCCCAGCTCTCGGGTCCATGGCAGTTGAAGACTTTTGGGATGGTCACATGGCTCATGAATTTCATTATACCTTTGCATAGCGCTGCATTTATCTGCATTTACAGAGCCGATGAGGCCAGGTGGGCGTGGGCCACTAATGACGGCGTTGTTTGGGTATCAGTCGCACTGTACGCTATCTTATTGGTCTCGAGTTGCGTACTAATGACCTTCTGGTTTGGTCACTGGACCGGTCTGATGTGGGATATTCGCTCGATTGCGGACTTCATCCCGTTGCTGAACCGGACGAACACCATGAGCAGCTACCGGCGGAGGGGGCTGCACGAGCACGGCGGTGATTACAGAGGCGAGCTCCGCGAACGCTGGTTCGACAGACTCGGGTACTGGCAGATGGACGATCCGATGACGGGGGGCATATGGCACACCATTGGCAGTTCAGCCATGCCTGCGAGCGGTCAAGCCGTACCCGGAGCAAGGCAAGCGGAGCGAAGAAGCAACGAGCTTTCTGTCGGCTCCCACCTGACCGGCTCATCCGCGTTGCTCAAGTACGAAGGTTGCAGCTATATACCGTGGTGTCTCAGAACCTTCCCACTGGTCTCATATGTCCTCGTGACCGGCGGCCTGCTCGTAGCGCTGCTGATTGTGTCATTTTTGCCACAAACAAGACTCGAGGACGGCTTCAAGCCTCTTGTTGCCGCGCGTCCCAGCCAATCGTCCTTCTCGGCCGCCAACTTCTTGTACAGCTTCGTGCCAGCTCTTCTTGGCATGATCGTCTTCTTGCTGTTTCAGAGCCCGGACCAGGCTCTGAGGAGACTGCAGGCCTGGGGCGACCTGAGCCAACTTGACGGTGCGATAGCCAGCAGGTCCATCCTCGCCGACTACGCAGCCTGCCTGCCATTCCAAGCCTCGTGGCGGGCCACCAGAAACGGCCACTGGCGTGTGGCCGCCGTTTCAGCCATGGCGGTCCTGTTTGTCTTCATCCCCATTCTCGGCGGCGGCCTGTTCATGGCTCTGACAGCCCCCAGTGGCGAGGTGCGGATGTACCCGAGCATGCCAGTCCTCGGGGTTCTCCTCGCCTTCCTGACACTCTACGTTGCCTGCTTATGCCTCATCATCCCGCAGCGGCGTCAGTTCCGGCTGCCCCACGCCGTGGTAACCATCGCCCATCTGATCGATCTCTGCACAGCCAAGGATCTCTGCGAGGACGCAGCCTTTCGCAGTGTCCGATCCAGAAGAGACCTTACGGACCGCCTGGGTGTAGGCGGACATGACACCCGCCAAGAGAGCGTCTGGTTCTTCGGCCTCTCGCCCGGCCGGGACGAAAACCGCGTAAGCGTACGACGCATGAAACGATACACCGAGAAAAGGACGTCATCACGACCCACGACCTCTAGAGCCTAGCGATGTACCCCCCTTCCTCCACGATATGAATCCCTTTGTGACGGGTGTCTTCAATTCCAGGCAAACAATCCGCCCGTCACGCACGCACCGGCGATCAACGGCTCGTGTTTCGATTTGCGCGACCGCCATGTGCATCGGAGTTTTTTCTTTTTTTTGTGCGCGGCTGGACGGGTATCCGACGACACACGTGTCTCGCCGTAGGGTCCCGTCGGCGCATTGCAGCGTTGTCTGGAATGTAAGTTAGAGGGTATGTTGATAGAAGAGATCTTTTTTTTTCTTTTTAGAGTCGGCGCATCTTGGAGTCGCATGTAATCTGGGACAGAGTTATTGGCATTGTCAGACGATATATGACATAGAATGAAGTACACAGAATGAAGAAGAGTCTCGTGCTTTGATCCCATGCTTCACATGAGGTGCTCGCCCGTCGTCGAAAGCCACAAAATGCTTGTCTCGGTTCAAAGACCGGGACTCCCCCACCCCGGCCCCCCACCCAGTGACGGCTGATCGCCCACCCCGCACTGGAATGCAACCCGGCACTTTTCTCCACCGAGGCCGCATCTATTGTCGTGGCAACTCACGATTGTTTGTTATGTTTCTCCTTTCTCGCCTGTACTGCCGAGATGTTCCTTCTTTGGCACTTCTTCAACGGAATATGTCGGAAAACGCCAAATTCGGATCGGATTGCCCAGCGTGCGGCATGCGATGCTTTTGTTGACCGCTCTACACCAGCACTTGCGATAGACTGGTCACACATACAAACTCTCACGGCGATGGACTGAATGAGAATAAAAATGCGTGCTAAATAAAGGCCCTGGGTTGAAAAACTCGCTTCCATAAAAACTCTGTAGCTTTGTACAATACTTATGCGAAATGAACAGGGCTATCGACTTCGTCGCCCAAGAATGCGGCCAAACACATCGTGTCCATGTCGCTTGTGTTGCGCAGGCTGTAGTGCCGAATTCCCTTCGGTTGAAGGCGAAGGTGTGGTGTTGGAGCGGTTCCGCCGCCGCCGGTGACTCTCGCTCTCGGACCGTCTGTGAAAGCTGAAAAGTTTCCGGCTGTGATCGTACTCATCTTCCGAGTCCTCTTCGAAGACGGAGTGAAATTGCTGCTGCTGCTGCTGCTGCTCAACTTGACATGGTGATAGAGCAGCGATAGATCTGTGGTGACGTGGGGCTCTGGCAGTTGTAGAAGACGGCCGGATCTCAGGAGCAGGCAGATGAGTGGCCGAGTGAGAGACGACCGAATAGATGGTACACCGGGAGGGATGTGATGTGGGGAAGGGAGAATCGCGACCTCTGATGTGACGAGAGTCGAACGAGACTGATGGCCGGCTGTGGTTGCTGCTGGTAGTGTTGGTTGGTGAGACAGCTGGGCTGATGTCGTGATGTTGCGACGTAGCATGGTCAGTAGGGGAAGAAGTGGTATAAGTGACGGGGACGAACGCAGACTGCTGAATGCAGGGCGTCAGGAGCTTCTCTGCAGGTCTTGCAGGTCTGCGCGGCTTGAGGCTGACATGACGTGCCGGCATCTTATCCACACGCACGGGAATCGGCGGTAGACTGCGGGTTGGAGGTGGAGCCGTCAATCTGGGAAAGGCAGAGTATGTGGCGCCGGATTTCCTGTAACTTTCTCTGATTTGGGAAGATGACGACTGAGGAGAGGCAGAATTGGGTAATGGCCATGCTGGTACGTCCCTCGGCTTGCTCTCGACAGCAAGTTGTTGTGATTGATGCTGTTGCTGCTTCCTCTTACGAGGCGATGGAATCAAGGCAGGATACTGTTTGGACGGGACCACGAGTGACTCTTGTCGTTTTGGCAACTTGACCTCATCCGCGCGATGAGACCAGAAGCTATCCCACAACTCAGCGACGTGGGCGTGATACTGATAATCGTCATCTCCAGAAAGTTCAGAGTCGGTCCGGTCGTCAACAAGCCCTGGCGCGGAACCTTCCGAGTCGACTGATTCTCTGCCTCGAGACGATGCATTTGATGAGCATCGGGACTCATTGGTGGATGATGGGGCAGGAGCGACCACGGAGCAGGAACCCTTTCGAGGATACGAGTAGTTGGCAACGGCCGACCATTTGGAAACCAGGGCATCATCTGCCGACTTGTCTGAGGAGCGGCCCATGGTTGATGAGCTCCGACGGGGCAACGACGGATGTGAGCCAGGAATTGGCCAGTTGCTGCCAGAGCCAATTATCTGGGAAGTTGTTGGTTTTCTTCACCCTTTTCCTCTGCCGCGGAGTTCAGATGCGACTACCGATTTTTTCGAAAAGCGATGAACACGAGATGAAGAACAGACAGAGATGATGTCTTCTTGGTGGAGAGGAGAGGTTGGACCTGGTTGGAACTGGGCTATATCAACCTGGAAGTCAGAAGAAGACGACGCCAGCCTCTTTCAACTGATTAGAAGAAAAGATAGGGCTAAGTAAAATGTAAAGAAAAAAAAATGGACGAGTAGATGGGTTTATCCATGTCCAACCACAACTGGGGTAAACATTGGCAAGCCCTGCCCTACCACAAGGTCTGGGCATTGCGCTGATCAGGAAAAAGAGAAGTGAGACAGTTCGTGGGGCGAGGACACCCACATTGCTGAGGGTTGCAAGTCGTTCGGGTGGGCGCAGACAACCCGGGGGGCTTGAGGACATTCCTTCAAGGAGGTGTGCGGCTCTTTCCAAGACAAAGAAATTCCCAGTGATACGTGTGAGGGCAGTTGAGCGGCGATTCTCAAATCGCGAGAGGAGCGTGATCCGTCGGGGAGCGCAGGGTCGGTTTCGGGCGTTTGACCGGCGGACAGGCTGACAGACACCGGTCTCCGGTCTTGATTGCTGGCACTTCTTGGCCTAGACGTCTCGTTTCAAATGGCCGAATCCCTCGTCGCATTGTGCTGGCACACAGGACATCGACTGCAAAGCCGTCTCGAGGATCTCGAACTAGGTGGCCTCTGCTTGGCATGCAAGCTAGCTCGGCTGAGTTTCATCGCAAAATCATGACGGGAAGAAGAGAAGAAACTGCTGAGATACTCTCGGGCGCCAAGCCAGAATTTACGCCGGGCAGCTCGATACCTTTGTCGCTGTCGGCTTCCTCTGAGTCGCAGTGACGCATGACGCTGTGTTTTCTCCGTGATTCGAGTGGCGTGTTTTCTATCCTTTTGCCACACATTGAGAAACGAGTGCCTGGGACCCGAGCAAGTCCATGGCGCGATGGCACGTACATCATGTCTGACAGTGGGACTGAAGATTGAGGAATCGTTGCTATCGTCGAAACGACCTATTTTCTCTTGGATGTTGGATTCATCAGTTTTGCTATCGTCTCAGGCGTCGCAGTTGTCACTCCTTTCGCGGTTCTTCAACTTCCGCATCCAGTCACATCCTCTTGGGGAGAGGAGAGGGAAGGAAGGATGGAGCGAGGGGCTAGAATGGGGCAGGAGTGGTAAGAGCTCCGCAGGACCGCTCCTGCACGGGAGGCGCAGGGCGAGTAACGACAGCGACCCCGTTCCCTGCCTTGCCCCGACACTAAGCGGATGGGGGGCGGGGAGGGAAAAGTCGATGTCGCCCACGAGGCCAAAGCAGCTCCGATCACATCACCACCACCATCAACCAGCTGCATCGAGATTCGAGGCGACCCTGGACGGCATATTCCAGGAATGATGTGATTACACCTCCGTCTACAGCTTCGAGCTGCCCTCTGACTCTTTGTTCTTGATGCTTCATTCAAAAATCGGCGATGATGAAGTCACGTCGAGTATGAATCGGAATAGCACACCCTTCTCGCTGGTTGTGCGGAATCGTATATTCGACTTGCTCGGAAGGGCTGCAAGCTTGCAGAATATTTCCACGAAACGTTACAGCGCGCAGGCTCGCAATGTGCCAAATTCTCAGGTCCAGGAGCTGTGTGGCGAGCTGTCTGTGCCTGCATTGCTACCTTCGGACGCTCTGGATCGTGCCCAAGTCATGGGTCAAGTCGTCGTGAGAAGTGATGGGCGAGCGTACTTGACGCTGCATCTTGTCTTCAGGCCGATAATGCCCGCCCCTTCGCACACGACATGTCATTTTTCTGCCGTCTCCATTGGTCAGTAAGTCCAGTTCATTGCCCGCAAAGTACAAATGATCAGTTCATGCACCCGATGAGACATGTCTTGCGCATGCAAATCAGCGGGTGTTGTCGAGTCTCCAGGAGGGGGAGTGAGGTGCTCTGGGCACCCCTCGACCCTTCCCTGCTCCAAGTCACGTTAAGTACGTACACGTGTTCCAGTAAGCAAGATCAATTGAATGTGTTTCTACTCCGTACTTCCACCTTAACGCTTGGGCAGCGGGAAGGAAATGGCAAGCTGGGTCAAGTTGTGTTTCTTCATCAACATACAATGTTTCTCACGACGTATTGCACTTCTGCGGCCCTTGATTTCCACAGGAAATGTAGCCCTCGGGAAAAGGAAAGTCTTGTCGAAGCAAGTCCATTGCGGCAGAATTTCCCTTCTCAGCGTCGTGTAACTGTACAAGATGCTCGGGTTTTCCTCCAAGAGCCTCGATGCGCCATCTTCCCTTGGCAGCTTCTGATCAACAGCATACATAGATTGAGACACCTCTATGCTGGGCTGTGGGGGATAGAGGCGCGTTCCAACAATAATCGATGAAGACATGGCCGGGGAACCTGGTCGGTAGCTCTCATCGCGCTCACAGGCCTTGCAGACTGGGTGCAGTCAGACGTCTGACAGAGATCCACGCCCAAAGGTCTGTGCGATGGTCTCTTCTCGTCGGATGCAGGCGCTGTTCACTCCACACACTGATGTTGCTCAGGTCGCAGAGAAGTAAGGGATGCTGCATGAGAGAGACCTGCCTCAGCAACGGGAACGCAAAGGAAGAGTTTTCTCAGCCGGCACAAGAGATGAGATGTCTTGCAGCGTGGCCAGAGATAGGGCGCATTTGAGCGATCCCGACTTTGAGCGGTCGTGTGCATATACATACTTTATGCACATAAATACATATGCCAGACGCTCTAGATTTTCCCGAGGCCTGAGTACACTTAATTGACAAGGCAGTGGAGAACTGACACCTGATGTAACTCATCTGGCAGTATCTCTGAACTACCAGAGCATCGTATGAAGCCGAGACTCTATCTCCATCTCAGGCTGGCTTCGACGCTGGCCTAAACATGCTCTCGAATGGCTGAACTTTTTGCCGAAAGAGCTCCCTTCAAGCGCTCTCGATCATGTCATCGCTGTTCATTGCAGTGTGCTTTCTCCCAGGATCAGTAAACGTAGCACAATGGCTGTATCATCCGTTCACCTTCCAATAGGCCAAGACTTCTCTGTACTCTTTCCCGGTTCAGAAAAAGAAGTAGTCGATGGAAGATAGCGCATGGGTCGATGGGTCACAGGTCATGGCGCACCGGAGATGTGTTGAACGACGTCAAATGGTCGTCGGACGCGCGGCTCGAGCCAAACGATGGCGGCACTGGATGAACCGTGATGTTAACCCATTTTCGAATGTCAGTGATCGTTTGCTGATCATCTCTTTGCCTCGAAAAACTATTGGAAGGTCCCGAGGGAAACGATATTACCACTGGTTTCATCCCTGGAAGTCTGAGAAGAAAGACCCACCAGAGGCCCTACAAGACGTCGGGCTTCGAAGGCGGTAAGAGGAGATCAACACCAGCTTGGCAGCCAAGGCGATAGGAGTCTTGCCCGAGACTTCGCAACGCGGTATGTGCCGACCTACCGAGGCACATTGGTCGATGGCCTTGGTTTGATTGCACTCTGGTGTGTCAATTCGTTGTCCCTCTGCTTGCAAGTCCGACGGCTCTCGTGGCGATGCCTTCACTCGCGTCCTGTTGTGGTTTCAATACTCTTCAAGAGATGCAATCAGGCTTGTGAATTCAGACATGAATACTCCAAGTGCTTTCCACCAACGACAAGAGGAGTTATTATCTCCTGAAGTCGTTTCAACGATGGACATTCGATCTATCTCGAGACGCCTCGTGTTCAGCAATATTATAGTCCTCACCTGATCCAGATAGATGAAGACTTGAGGGAAGACTCATAAAGGCCTGTGTTTGCTCTCATCAGCATGCGCGATGAACCCGCGAATTTCTCATAGTAAATTCTGGTTCGAGTCCGAGAGAGCAGACTCATTTGGTACAAACAGCCCGGGTCAAGAAGGGAGGAAAAAGCTTGTCCGAGGTCGTCAAGTTGACTCCAGAGAGCATCTGCGGGCACGGCATTGCTGTATCCCCCGTGAAGCCAGCCCACCATTGTCACGGCGCTCGCCTCTTATTGTAGTTTTTCCTTGTCACAAGCGCGAGGAATCGACTATAACGCCCCCGCGGAATGCCAGTTTCTAATTGCACAACCTCTCCAATCATCCTTCTTCACAACCATTTGGCTCTACACAAGTCTGTTTTTGGAAACAAAATCCCCTCAAAACAAGAAACAGCCTTCTGGCATAACATCAACACAACGTCGTTTCCAGGCTCGTCCTTATGGGACCCGTTGCCATGACCACTCCATTTGACCGATTCGAGGCGCCGAGCCGAAAAAGCTGCAGTATCAATATAGAAGCAATTGCCCGACCTTGGAAGCCGGCGAGACACTGAAGAGAGGCCCCGAGGAGTGCTTGGGCTCTATCAAGTTCTGTGAGCAGTTTCAGGGTGGAAATCTGTTCAATGTTACGCACCCCAATACGCAAATCGCCGACAAGAAAACTTGCCTGAACGAGCGCAAGTTGAAGTTTTGGCAGGACAAGAGATTCGACACTTGTCCTAAATTCAGGATGATTGGATCGCTCGCGGACAAGAATTGTTTGGGTACTGTCAAGTGGTGTGAGCAGTTCGACGGCGGCAACAGTCATAGAGGTTACAAGCTGCTCCCCAGCAAGGCATTCTGCTTGGACTTTCACTGGCCCGCAGACCCGCTCGAAAATGCTGCTGTAAATACGCCCTCTACTACGAGCACGCCATGATGTCCTCTTCTCACACTCTTTAGTTGAGCGTTGTTGACATCATTGCGACGGAAGAGCTGGCGGTTATCGAAAGGAAGGGGCTCATATATTCTGACCCGGTTTGTTAAATAAATTTGCGCAGTACTTGTGATGTTAGCTTGCAAAACCCAAAACGAGGGAAGACCTTTGCAACAACGTCGAAGTCGAGGATCTTTTGACTTCGCCACATCCGATTCTACAATAGGTGACAGGTGTAGTGCAATAAACGAGAACTGCCGCATTTCGTTCTGCCTTCGGCCTTTTGGGTCATTGCGTATTGGCATGGACGCCGCAAACCTTGAAGAAGCGGCATTCATGAAGGATCTTTTGCAATGACTTCCGTCAAGATCACTGCGATGCGACCCACGAGAGAGTCGGAGGCGACAGCGCCATGTCATCGGGGACGTTGGGGAATGGCATCCCTGTCACTGTCTTGCGCCGTATCCTGTGGGGAGTATCCCGTTCTTAGTTTGCAAAGCACATATGTACACGCATACATGCAATGTATGGGTGGTTCCGCCGACACCGTTCTTTGCACATCGTGGCCCCATAGGAGCTTTGAAAGATGATTTAACAGGAGTGATGTAGGCCTACGTCCAGTGAGAGCATGTTGCTTTGGTTTGCCCACGACAAGCTACGTAAGACGCGCCATGACTATGCGGGGTTTCCCTTCCGCGGCCTTTGCAAACTGCGCGATGATGGTGCTCCGGAGTATTTTCTGTTCTAGTCCAGCCTCTCGCCTCCATTGCTCGTCTGCCTGATGTCTTCTGAGCCTCGTCGATATTTGCGTCCTACCAGAGGACCTCAACAATGACGGCTGACCGAGGAGAATAGCGGCCACAAGAGTGGTAAGAATCTGACTGAAAGGTGTCTGAAAGGAAAAGCGCGCAATGGGAAATTACTTCGCAAGAGACTTCGACTCGGCTGAAGGAGACTGTGCCGCCTGCCTCAGCTGCCACCTCGTTTTCGCAAATCCACCCGCACATTCTCCGCAGGCAAGCATCGCACTCGTCTGTTGTGTTGCGTGGCTATGGAGCATGTTGTTGGTTCATTCAAGAAACTCACCTCGACGCGAAATTTTTTACTGCTTACGGAGTACATCCGTGCTTGACTTGCCATCGGTGCTCGTTCGTCCCGTTAGGTGAGGTAGCATTTGACAGCGGTGCCTCGGCAAATGACCCTCAAGTGGACGCTTACGACAGCTGATGGAGGACAAGGGGACGCGTACCTTCAGAGGTATCTGCTCGGGGCTCACGGAGTACTTCATCGTGACAGGCAGATGGCCGAAAAGCTTTTCTTAACGGCCCGACAACCTTGGTCCATACCGTCCACACCCGAGAAGCGGCCGCCAACTGCATGCCGACGCTGCCAGCGAGAACGCCAGTGCAGAGAACCGAATCTCGGTCGTGTGTCCTGGCCTCGCCACGCCTTCAATCCGATCGAGTTGCACTTGGAAAGGTGTTCAAAGGACTCAGGGGGTAGTTTGAAGGAGGGTTGCCAAGAACCAGTAGCCTTGGAAGCGAAAGGAGACGAAAAATTTGTTTGACAGCAACTCAACGATCCGGGCCATGGACGCTCTTTCCCGTTGTCCTGCCCCACTCCAGCGTGGATGGGAAGGAGACGTTGGCACCGTGGAAGGAAATTTCCTCCCTTCTCGCAGCCAGAACCAAACAAGACGACACACGAATTATGCCGGACAGGTCTCAATTCCGCCGCTGTCCACGACGAATCGAGCCGTCGGCGCCAACGGCTCAGGGATGTTCTCCCCCCCTTGCTGGTAGTGTTTCTGACTGCTTCTGACCCCCTCCTTGGTCTCACGTCAACTCGAGCCAATACTCAAGTTTTCACAGGGCTCGACGGCAGAGACAGCGAATCGGCATCAAGGTCCCCAGTCCACGTTCTTCGTCGTTAGCGTCTGATGGACCACATAAAAGTAGCACTGAGTACATTAGGCTGTGAAGTCTGTGACCAGGACACGTCGTCGGACCCACGCGGATGGTCGTGGTCACTTCCAATTTGTGCGGGCAATCAGGTACGGACCGGACATCCATTACCACTATATCACTAGTGCAAGCGCACGTACCTGGAGCCAATTGCTGACAGCTCCATTGTGGAAAGAGGAGTCCCGGACATGTTTGGGGCAAATCAGAGGCCGAGCAGATGCCATCCTGATTTCAGCCGCAACTTTCGGCATGTTACGCTCAGGCCAAGCCAACAATCTCTTCGCACAAATGCTTTTGACGCTGCCTCCTCTTCACGTCCTCACAATGCGGCGGGTCCGACAATGCCAGCTGGTCAACTTCACGATGAACACGCCTTGGTGAGGAGAATGCTCTTATTGAGCTCCCGCGCCACCGTCATTGCTCGCGCGCCTGGAAATAATGGCTGGACGCGGTAGACATCTCTTGCGATCTTGGATCTTGTGCCGTGGCCTCACCTCTCTGGTCTGTTGGACCCTGGTCATGCGGCTAGAGTTCGATTAAATGTCCGTGCTCCGCATCTCCTGCACTATTTACACGTCCTGCCTTGGTGTGGCCCACGACGTTTCCGCCCATCCAATCATCTTCTTTCCGCATCGACTTTCGACGGTCGGACTAGGCCTGTTCCTGAATCTTGCGTCTGACTCCTTGGATGTTCCCTTGATGTTTTCAGCAGAGCGAAGTTCCTGGCCAGATCTGGTTGGTGCCATGGGACGGTTCGTCCTGGTTCACTGGGTATTCAAACCTGTTTTCTCAGCCATGGCTCCATGAGCCCCGCCATGAAGTTGAATGGACTGCTCTTACCATCATTATTGCCACGGCTCTGAAGTGCCTTATGACCGTACGTGTACGTAGTAGCAGAGCCTCAGCAGGCTGTCCGGTAGGCTGGACCAGAATGGAAGTCGCCGATTACGGCTGGACAAAAAGGAGCTGATGTCTCTGCCGCTCGGTTGTTGTCTGCTCCTACATTCCCATCTTTACCTCTTTCATTCTGGGGGATCAGTTTGGTGGTGTCCCGTGTTGTTGCAAACATTTCATTTGCGTCCGTTCATTGAACCCATCATCACACTCATTACACACAATCATTGTGCCAGAAATCCAGTCTTTTCCTTCGAAGTTAGAGATATACTAAAATCCTCAAACGTTCTTTGATCATGTCGCTTTCTCTTCTTGGAGGTGCCGCCCCTGCCTTCGGCGCCCTCAATGTCTACTGGGTACTCCTCAACTTGATCTACATTCTCGTTCGAAAAGGCACATGCTAACGTCTCATACTTCGTTGCAGGGACAATGGGGGGGTCACCGTCTACGTGACATCTGCGATCGAGGCACTCAGTATGTTTCCGTAGCCTTTGTCACAAAGTCACCCGAAAATGCCGGTGGATATCCCGCAACCAACTTCGGTGCCAACTGTGGTGCCAAAACGTACGTGACGGTCAACGGTGTGAAGACGGAGCTGCTCGTCGGCTGTGACCAGATCAAAGAAGACATTCCTTACTGCCAAAGCAAGGGCGTGAAGGTTTTGCTTTCTCTTGGCGGAGGCGTGAGCGAAATGAGCGTATCTAGCGATGCCAAAGGTGAAGAGTTCGGCGACTTCCTCTACAAGGCCTTTGGTCCTTACCAAGAGGGCTGGACAGGCCCTCGGCCTTTCGACAAGGATCCTGACACTCATGTATCTGTCGACGGATTTGATTTGGACATCGAGCAGTCACTGACATGTGAGTGATCCGACGGTCATGTCCTCCGATTCTAGAAGTCATCACTAATGACGAGTCGCCTAGCTATTGACCCTTACATCGCCTTGGTCCAGGCCCTACGTAAACAGCCTTCAAGGCTTCTGATCACCGCCGCTCCCCAGTGCTACTTCAGAGACCAACTCATGCCCCTGATCCAAGCGGTCGAGATAGACATTTTATTCATTCAGTTCTACAACAACCCAAGCTGTGAGTTCAGAAGTGGGGGCATCGCGACTTTTGATGCGTGGGCCCTCTTCATACTGGGGGGTGAAAGCAAGAACGCCAAAATCTTTGCTGGTCTTCCTGGTGGACCTGCTGCTGGAAGCCCTATTGCCGGGAGTCCTCCTGTCGATGGTCCTGCCGCCGCGGGATCTGGATACTTGAGACCTAGCGAGCTGAAGCAGCTTGTCTGCACGATGAAGGCAAGGCCTGCCTTTGGCGGCATTTCCCTGTGGGAAGCTAAATTCGCGCTTGACAACAACGATCAGGGATCCAACTACATCCAAGCTGCCCTTAACGCCCTCAAATATGGCTGTGATACCGTGCCTAGCACATCCTCGTCATCGACACTCTCTTCGTCGTCGTCAACGACCACAACCGCCTCCTCAGAACCCATTTCCACTTCATCCTCTTCATCATTGTCAACAGCCATAACAGTTTCGTCAGCATCTTCTTCTACGATAGCGTCCTCGGCGCCGACGACAGCCATGACCTCGGAAGCGTCCACATCAGTACAGGGTCTCACTCCTACCAGCAGCAATTCGGCGTCCGTGTCTGTCCCGGAATCATCCCAGAAGGCCACGCTCATTCTGTCAACCGGAGGCTCGACCTCGACACTTCCAAGAATCAGCACCTCCTCCTTCCACTGGGCCAACACGACACGTTCGACATCCACCACAGCCAATACCGCCACGCAGAGCACCAGCGACGCCAAAACTACCAAGGTGTCCATAGTTACTTCATGCCCGCCCTACGTGGTTGGCTGTTCCACTGGCCAGGTCATCACCAAGACGGGCGGGCCATCTGACCCTGAGCACTGGGTTACGGAACCTGTGCAGTCTCAACCAACCACTCAGACCGAGGGGCCCGGCTTGACCACCAGCACCGTTTTCACCACTCGAATCCACACCGTGACCGCCTGTCCCAGCAGCGTGCCTGACTGTCCTCAGAAGGGCAAGGTTATCACTGAGATCAGTTCCCTCTATGTCACCGTCTGCCCCATCACGCAAAGTACAGGGCCCTCTCAAGTCCCTCAGGCTACGGTCACTCAGAGTCCTGCCTTGACCACCAGCACCGTTTTCACCACCCGAATCCACACCGTAACGGCCTGTCCCAATAACGTGCCTGACTGTCCTCAGAAGGGCAAGGTTATCACTGAGATCAGTTCCCTCTATGTCACCGTCTGCCCCGTCACGCAAGCTACAGGGACTTCTCAGGCCCCTCAGGCTACGATCACTCAGAGTCCTGCCCTGACCACAAGCACCGTGTACATGACCAAGGTGCACACCATCACCGCCTGTCCCGGCAAAGCGACTGACTGCTCCGAAAAGGGCAAGATTATCACTAAAGTCGTCCCCGCATACGTGACGACTTTGACCGTTAGCAAAGTTGAGACGGAAACTGCCAAGGTCGCGCAGCCTACCAGCGGCTCACCCGGCTCCTCCCCAAGCGAGGTCCCTGCTCCCAAAGCCCAGATAACCCTCTACAGCACCATCAGGCTACACAAGGTGAAGACGGCCGAGATCCCTGCTCCCTCAACGGCGACTGCCCCCGGGCCGTCCCCGAACGAGGGCTGCTCCGGCCCTGGTTGTCCTGGGGTGGCAGTTCCCACCAATGGCCCGAACAACACTCCGACCGTTCCTTCGGCGAATGTTCCCGCCACCGCCGGAGCTTCCAACTTGATTGTCAGCCTCGCGGGTCTGGCTGCGGTGTTTTTGATCCAGGTTCTGGCCATGTAATCAGGCATATGGGTGGTAATGCTCTTGCAGTGTATAGTTGTGTTGCCCTAATTATTTTTCTTCTCTCTACGATTGATGAAGCTGCTTGCTATATGGAAATAACTATGCCATCGCATCGTCCCAATTGACGCGCACATCTCTCCGTTACTTTAACATATGATTATATTTGCTCGTGTTTGTCCCGATGAGGCCTTGTGTGATTGTCAGGATTACAAGGGATTACAATCACCATCATCTGCACCATGCGTAGCGGTTTTCGAGGCGGCTCTTACAACTGCGCCCCTTTCTTTGCCAAACGACGAAACTACTGCGCTTGAAGTAGTGGTACAAATGCTCGCCATGGGCGATACTAAGCATTGGGTACATTTGATAAGAATGTCTATAACAAACGACCCATCTGAAAACTAGATCGGGGAGAGATCTGTGACAGGCCAGAAAATATAGACACCAGCATATCGTCATAATTGCCCTGTCGGCCCGTCTCAAAAATCAGTTGACTTTTGACTTTCTATGGGAGAGGAGTCTTGGCGTGAGTCGACTTCTGCTTGCGTAGGCTGCATCCATTGCGCGTTTTCTTCCTCCAATAGTGAGCCGACCACGCCAGAAGCAGATAGGAGAAAGGAGCGTGGAGACCTGCGCGTCCTTACATGGCGGCGCGCACGCTGCTGATTTTGAACATGCGTGCGTTTCTGGCAGTAGAGGCTTCTGAAAGATGCGATACATGCCACGACTATGGCTGCAAGCGTGTTTGGGAAGTGTCAGCCGCCGCAAAGCAAGTGGTTTGCAGGGATCCTAGTACCTAGGCTTATTTCAATGGACATCCACAGCAACCAGCAGGTCAGGTAGGTTTCTTTCCCTGCTGCGCCTACAGAGATCCTGACGATAGCTGCGATGAGGGTGGCTATGGTGAGGGCGGAGATGCTGGTGAGAATGATCTTCTTCTTTGGCAGAAGCTTGGCCCGCCAGATAATGTTGCCTGGGAGGAGGGCAACTACTCTGGATATCAGAAGGCTGCCCTAGGAGGGAGTGGGAAGGTGAGGAGCCTGATACTTAATAAATCCGTCACGATGTCCATGATTGTGATGCCGCGCAAGATCACATGTTGATATCTGATCACGTCCGGGAATGCGCAGTTTGCTGGTCCTCGATCAGTAAGAGACATGGGGAGTGCACGACCTGTACTCACACAAGATGCGGGAAGCGCCGCTGGCCAGACAAGAGTAGGGGGGAACGCTGATAGTAACGACATAGGTGGCTGAGATCAAAGCGAGAATCGACCACCACAGAATTTGTTGGAATCGGATTTGGCGGCCTAGTCCCCGAAAGAATGCCATGAAAGACAGTTTGAGAGTCCATAAACAGGTCCAAGTGCAGATGTGCATGGTCACGATGGCGCGCAATGCCACTTTGGACTTTGTTGACCGGCTCGAGACTTTGGTGGCATCGACTGCGGTCAAGATAGGGTACAGATCGCCGCGAAGATGAGTCCATAAGATGGGCGACACCATGGCAAGTAGTAGAGCACAAGCCACGAGGTAGTCATCTGCCTTGAACTTTGCGAACATGGCCCATCGTATGGCCAGCCGAGCACAGACGCTGAGTGTTGCGATGGCCGTGCCGGTCCAGAGGGCTACCTGGCAAGCTTTCAGCTACTGCTCTCCGCTTCAACGAATCGATGCGCGTACCAGCAGGGGGTCTTGGGCGACATTCATCGGGACGGCTGAATTACCAGGTGCCATTTGTTGATTGTGGCCGAGGACGGTCGTGTTGAGTTCAATATCAGAATGGGGAAAAAGTGAATGCGAAACGAGCGCATTTGAGTATCATGACAGCCTTTAAAGGTGCAACAAGAGCACGTTATGCCTCGATTCGGCGCATCGAGACCGCCTCGAGGTGATTCGGCGGCTAGCTCCCAAGTCAGCCTGATGCGTTACCTCAGCTTAGCAGCAGGGGGCTTGAATAGTTGGAACGTGGTGTTTGATTCGACAAGAGAAGCGAGGGGAGTGGGCGCGAACCATGGGCAAGCATCACTCGTCAGCGAGTGACTCATGATTACGGACTGTGCCAGCACCATGAACAGGGCGCAACAAAAGATCTGAACATGAGGCGGTGCAAGGAAGCAGGCGACCTCTGAGCATCGTCTCGCGCATCCGGGGCAACAAGTGGTCGGACGACCAGCAAACATAGTAGTAAGTAAAGTACTTAGGTAGTAGGTACTTTATGCAGCAGTCCTTTCCGGTGCTCCTTCCGATGACATTTTAGTCCACGAAATAGGTACTTATGTAAGTACTCACTCGAGTACCTTGATGTACGAAACACTTTGTTGGGAGAACTCCGTTACTTACGCTACGTCTCGAACTCTCTGTCCTGCCATCTCGGCGCTTCATCGGCATTCCCTTTGAGTTGTCAGGCGCGTTGAAAGCCAGACCATGCAGACTGTAGATCGGTTGCCTTGCCTATAATATACTCGTCGAGACTCTCGTCTTCTGTTCAGTCGACCACCGCTTTTCTTCCACTCTTGACAGCTTCTAGTGGGTGGACTATCGACGGAACAAGCATTGCATGCTGAATACATCATCAGTGGCTTAGTTATGTCATTGTCAACGAATCCAGGAGGGGAGTGGGCAAAGGTGACTTTTGTCCTCCATCCCTCTTCTTCTCTTTCTCTACTTCATCATTCCACTGACTGTCGAGCGCTCCGTCCCGTATCTTGGAGCGGAAATGGCAGCCCGAAAAGAAGCTTCGACGCTCTGTCCGACGTCGCGACTCACTGTAACCCCCAGGTCTCAGCCCTGATCGAGACCCTCGCCTGAGCCGAGTCTCTTCGACCATCGGGGGCCCAGATGTCTCTGAACCCCCACATTGCCATGCGATGATCCCAGACCAGACCATCAGCGTGATCCGAGTATCAGGTTCAGCCCCTCACACGGGCGCCTCACATCCATCCCTCTGATGATGGCCGGATGGTCGGCACCACGAACAATGGATGGCCATGCGAGTCAGCTGATCTGCGCCCAGGTCGCTAGGAACGTGGAGGGATGACGATGCGGTCCGACCCACCGCACGCCTCTTTTCCCACGGCAATAGAGAGATCCGGGTGAGGCTTGGCTTGTGCTGACGTCGCGTGAGACCATCTCAAGAATGGTGCCTTGTGTGGTCACAATTCACTGGGAGTGAGTGCTACACTGCGGCTCTGCACTCCGCACGCCAAGAGCTCAGGGCCCCCCTGATATTATGTGCTGGCGTGGGTTGTTGTGGCCGAACCTGGCTGCTGGTGTGCGAGATACAGTGGGTCCCAGTTAATTCCGGCAAATAGAAAGGGCCAAAAAAAAAAAAAGTACACAGCGCACACGCTGTTCTTTGCTGGAATTACCTGTACCGACTGTGGTTCCTATTGGCTGGCCCCCGCAAACATACTATTGAAGATTTTATTACCCTTTGATCTCTTCATGATCATGCAAGCTCAGAGTCCTCTTAACAAACTCCCTACTTACATACCAAGATTCTGACCCTACGAGACGCGGGAAAACAACATGGACGCCATCAACGACATCAACCTTCCATCGCTGCAGATGATCGCCGCAGGCAAAGTACGCCATCTATACAGCCTCCCCGACTCAAATTTGCTGCTGTTTGTGGCTTCGGATCGTCTGTCGGCCTTTGACAAGGTCATGACTAGCGGCATCCCTCACAAAGGCGCCGTCCTCACCCTCCTTTCAGCGCACTGGTTCCGTATCCTGAGCGAGCGCATCCCCGACCTGCGGACGCACTTCGTCAGCCTGGATGTGCCTAAGGGTGTGAGCGCAGCCGAGATGGCCCTGCTACGCAACCGCAGCATGCAGGTGCGTAAGTTGGACGTCATCAAGATCGAGGCCATCGTGAGAGGCTATCTCACAGGGAGTGCCTGGAACGAGTATCAGGCCAAGGGGACTGTTCATGGAATTCCCATGCCGTCGGGCATGAAGTTGAGTCAGAAGTTCGCCGAGGCCATCTACACGCCCAGTACAAAGGCGGACGCGGGTGCGCACGATGAGAACATTCACCCCGACGACGCCTGGAAGGAGATTGGTGATCGAGAAACGGCGGACCAGGTGAAGCGTTTGGCGCTGCGTATCTACAAGACAGCTGCTGAATATGCCGAGGAGAGGGGCATCATTATCGCCGACACCAAGTTCGAGTTTGCCAAAGACGGGCAGGGAAACGTCTATCTGGTCGATGAGGTTCTAACGCCAGACTCTTCGCGCTTTTGGCCATCTTCATTGTATGAACTGGGCAAGGAGCAAGACAGCTTCGACAAGCAGTACGTGAGGAACTGGCTCATCAAGGAAGGGCTGAAGGGCAAGGAGGGGGTGACGTTACCCGAGGACGTTGTGATGGCCACGGCTGACAAATACAAAGACGTCTTTCACAAACTAACGGGCAAGGTCTTTGACGAAGCAGCGGAGAGCACATCGCATGAAGGACGTTCACCGAGCGCGAAGAAGATTACAGGCAGACAAATTGATGACAGTGTTTGAAAATCTCACCCTCCTTAAGTGCCGCCGTGTTGGTTTGACAAGCTAGCCATCCCAGAAGAGAATCATGCATATCCCACTTCTGAAGATGAATGGTGACTGATATTAGAATTAGCATTTGCTTGCTCTCGCATCTTGCCTGCGATCAGGACAAATGAGTGACAGAGATGCTGGACATAGAGGTCGGTTGCTTGTTTGTTCGCTCAATACGCACTCCTGCACCACCAGGCTCGAGTCCCTATTCGCATCATCTCTGCTCATCTACCAACACACCGCAATGCAATGGTGGCGGCGGACTCAGTAACATACATGCATTCAGGACAGCTGCAGTGCATTCATGACAATTTCCGGACACAGGTCGATCGCTCCATGGATTGATCCACCTTTCGAATTCTGGCGTGGCTGATACTTTTGTGGCCAGCTTCGTTGTGGCTCATTGCAACTTCTAACTGCTTTCATTTCTCCATTGTCCGCACGCAGCCAGCAGCCAAGAACATGTTTCTGCCATCAAAGACGCCTTGAAGAGTATCACTGTAGCCAAATCGCGTCGCACGTCGAGTTCGTGGTATCGCGTGACTGTAAATGCCTTCCGTCCAAGGCCGGGTAAAGAATAGCTGCTCCCCTCACCGTTGCGTCATTTCCCTTCTGCGCAACAGACGGTCAAGAGGTCCCCTCCCCCCCACTTGGCTTTCTTACCATCCCCCCCGCCCTTGCCCTTGCAGTGCTGGGAGGAAGGAGCGCAGCCCCCCACCTCCTTCCTGCCTTGTCTCGCTCAAATCACATTCACTCGGACTTGGTTGCGACACTTCGAACCCAGGAACCCAGTCTTTTTCTTGCTTCCCCAGACGCATAAACCGAGACGACCCGCCGTGATGTCTGAGGCCGCAGAGACGTGAGTGAATCATTCTTCATTTTTTTTCAGTTTCACGTTGAGTGGCTCGATTCTTCAAGGTGCTCGAGCTTCATGCCCTGCTCATTTGTGGACACTGTCACCCTTCCTCCCCATCCCGCCTTCTTCCTTCGTTCTCACCACGGCAGCGAGGAATGAGCCCATGTGCCAAGACTGACATGCCGTTTCTCTCTCGAATTAGTTCCCACAAGCGCTCCAAGTCTGCGGCCGCTCTTTCTCTCCTGCGACGCAGAGAGACTCGTGAGGAAGAGTCTGGATCCGAGGACGGTCGCTCCGCAACAGCCACCGCCTCCCCTAAACATGCTCCTCCGACCAAGGCATCCAACGCGGCGGCATCGCAGCAGCCCAACTCCAACAGAGGACACGTCTCCAAGCTTTCGACCCCTTCAAACATGTCGAACAAAGCGCCTTCCGCGCAGTCTCCCGTCGGTGCCAGCAAGCCTGGCTCGGCGCTAGGCCAGGCCGCCACCTTGGAACAATCGGTTCGCAAGTTCAGAGTCGTCGAGGCGTTGCGGAGCGGCGACACGGCCAGCATATCCAAGGCCATTCGCGAGACAGCCGACGGTGTGCCGCGGCGGAGCACGTCGTCCATCTCAGCAGCCACTGCCGCCGGTCCCTTGGAGGACACCACCATTTTGCATCTGGCTATTCAATGCGCCGAGTTCCCAGTCGTGGAGTTTGTCATGTCCGGAGGAGCTGCGAGCGTCGATGTGAATGCCAGGGACAAGGACGGCAACACTCCTCTCCACGTTGCTGCCACACACGGGCGCACCCCCGTCGTCAAGTTGCTTCTAGACCAACCCGACATCAACGATGCGGTGACCAATCATCAAGGCAGGTTACCTTTGGATCTCGCGCGGAATCCTGAGATCTTTCAGCTGTTACAACTCTCGCGCTCGCTGTTCACCGAGGCCAAGGTGAAGCAGGTGCAGGAACTCATTGCTCAGGGCGATTATGATACTCTTGCGCATGTGCTGGAAGAGCCCCGCTTGAAGACTGTGATTGACATCAACAGCCCAGAGTTTGCCTCCGAGCCTGCTACAGTCCAGAGTGGTGGTACTTTGCTGCACGAAGCCGCGCGCAAAAAGAACACTCAACTCATTCAAACACTGCTTCTGCATGGGGGTGACCCATTCCGCCGCGATCGCAAGGGCAAGCTGCCACAGTCCATCACCCACGATGACAACATCAAGGCCATCTTGAAGAGGTCGCCGGCAGCGGTTGCTGCTCAGAGAGGTATTCAAGAAAAGGCAGTCCTCGGCCATGCTGCTTCCCAAGGCAATGGCCCTGTTGGGACGGCTGACTTGATGGCTGGACGCGAGGCCCGAGAAATGAAGGGCTATCTGAAGAAATGGACCAATTACCGCAAAGGATACCAGCTGAGATGGTTCGTGCTGGAGGATGGTGTGCTCAGCTACTACAAGCATCAAGACGACGCAGGCTCCGCCTGCCGCGGCGCAATCAACATGAGGATCGCCAAGCTACACATGAGCGCTGATGAAAAGACCAAGTTCGAAATCATTGGCAAATCATCGGTCAAGTACACTTTGAAAGCGAATCACGAGGTTGAAGCCAAGCGTTGGTTCTGGGCGCTGAACAACTCCATTCAATGGACCAAGGATCAAACCAAAGAGGACGAACGCCAAGCCGCAAAGACTGCAGAGTTGCTGAAGCTCGCAAAAGCTGAGCAAAGTTCACTCTCACTACATGAAACGCACAGCGAAAGCGCGAGTCTATCAGATGTGCAGCGCAACACATCCCAGGGCCGAATGACCTCAAACAACAAGATGTCACCGACAAAAGCGGAGTACGCCGGCGCGAGCACGGTGGGAAGCGGTGATGACGATGATGTAGCCGACGTCGCCACCGATGGCGGCGTATCTCGCGCACACGGCAACGGAAGCTCATTGATGCCGGGAGAAATCGAAGATGAAGACGACTACGGTGACGACAAAAGCATCGTGGAGGCTCCTGGCGCCACCAAAGATGCTCTCAATATCACTGCCCAGTCCGCCAAACTGCAGCTGGAAACCATGTCTGGCGTTCACAACGCTCTGATGGGTGAAGTCTCGCAAAATCCCGCGGCGTCACTTTCCGACGCCAAGATCACTCAGGCTCTCTCCACCTACGATGCCGCCATACGCAGCTTAAGCGGTCTCGTCGGCGATCTACTTCGCATCTCCAAAGATCGTGATGCATATTGGCAGTACCGGTTGGATCGCGAAGTCGACCTGCGCAGGATGTGGGAGGACAGCATGCAGCAGGTGGCTCGTGAGCATGAAGAGCTCGAGGCGCGCATGGGGGAGGCTGAAGAAAAGCGACGGCTGACCAAAAGGGCGCTACGTGAAATCATGGAGGCCGGCGCCACATCCGCTGCTGGCACACCTACCCTCGAGGTGCCACAACAAGCCGCGGAAGTGACGTCTACATCTCTTACCGGAAGCCTCGCGCGCAGACCAACGGCATTGGACCAATTGGGCGCGCTTTCCGAGAGCGACTCGGGCGATGAAGAAGAATTTTTCGATGCCGTCGATGCGGGCGAGGTGGAAGTATCAGAGATCCCACATGATGAGGGCGACCTGGCTCACAAAGATGTCGTTATTTCTGGGCTCGACATCAGCCCTTCCTTCAAGGGTTACGAAAATGGAATCCGTCATCGTCTTAAAATGGATGCTGACGACCGGCCCAAGATCTCGCTCTGGGTAAGTTGCTATATCTTGCGTTGGAAGCTATGACCAAGCGACTGACTGACTGGCTGCAAAGGGAATCTTGAAATCAATGATAGGAAAGGACATGACAAAGATGACGCTGCCCGTTTCGTTCAACGAGCCTACCTCTCTACTTTATCGCTGTGGTGAAGACATGGAGTACGCGGACCTGCTCGATCTTGCGTCTGCGCGCGCCGACTCCATTGAACGGCTTGTCTACGTTGCGGCATTTGCTGCGAGTGAATACGCCTCGACCATAGGGCGTGTTGCAAAACCCTTCAATCCGCTACTCGGCGAGACTTTTGAGTACGTCCGACCCGACAAGAACTACCGCTTCTTCATCGAACAAGTCAGTCATCATCCACCCGTTGGCGCCGCTTGGGCCGAGTCTCCTAACTGGGAGTATTGGGGCGAGTCTGCCGTGAAATCAAAATTTTACGGGAAGTCGTTCGACATCAACCCCCTCGGCACATGGTTTCTCAAACTGCGGCCCGCAGGAGGCGGCAAAGAAGATCTCTATACTTGGAAGAAGGTCACTTCGTCGGTGGTGGGCATTATCACCGGCAACCCGACCGTCGACAATTACGGCTTGATGGAGATCAAAAACTGGACAACGGGAGAAGTAGCCATGGTTGACTTCAAAGCCCGAGGTTGGAAGGCCTCGAGTGCGTATCAGATATCTGGCAAGGTCTCGGATGCTGATGGCAACGTCCGATTCAGCCTCGGCGGACGCTGGAATTCGAAACTGTACGCTCGTTTGACGCCAGGTTATGAGGCCAGCGTGGATGACACGAAAGAGGCCGGACCTTTGTACAAGGGTGGTGACATGACGGATCCAAATCAGGCATATTTGGTCTGGGAGGCCAATCCACGGCCAACTGGTATTCCCTTCAACCTCACGCCGTTTGTCTTGACATTCAATCATATTGACGACAAGTTGCGCCCTTGGATCGCTCCCACGGACTCGCGGCTGCGGCCCGATCAGAGGGCTATGGAGGACGGAGAATACGACTTTGCGGCCACGGAGAAGAACCGTCTGGAGGAGGCTCAACGTGCCCGTCGCAAGGAGCGCGAAACCATGGGTGAGGAGTTTGTTCCTGCATGGTTCACAAAGGAAAGATGCGAGATCACAGGTGAATCATACTGGAAGTTCAATGGGAAATACTGGACACAGCGGGAGAAGGCCGGTCCGAATGGAGACCCCAAGAAGGCGTGGGAAGGGCTGGAACCTATTTTTGAACAGGCGAGCTGAAGAAGAAAGCATATTTCCGGTGCATGAGAAGGGGGAGAAACGTTGCTTGATGTTTTGGTCCAGGGCGCTTCACAGATGGGAGTGCAGGTGGCAATCGAGGACAGCGAAAGAGCAAGGATAATTCGGACGGGTTTCAACGAACCACATGCGAGCCTGATTGTCCGAGACTCTCTGGGATTTTCCTGCATGTACTTTTGTAGTATACCCAGTGAGAGAGGTCGCGGTCATTGGTTGAGTCTTGCAAGCAGGTGTTTGGAAGGCTCGTACGCCATGTGCAAACAGACGTACATGTGTACATAGAATCAATTGTTGGAAGAAAGAATTTTCCCAAGTTTTGGGAGCGGTCAGACGAAGCCCATCGCGCTAGTTCTTGGCTTGAGTCAAGGTATGCCATGGACAAGTCCAACTCGCGCGGAGCCTACAAGACATGACAAGGGAACGCGCATGTGTAATGAAGTCACGATAACATGCACGAACGGACGGCTGGCTGTACGGAGTCAACGGGCGGTGAATGCAGGTCGAGCGAGTGGACCAATTGGGTTAAGGGTTTTTTCCCTCCCCTTTTCCTTTCAAACTCCTGGTCGCCTCTTTTCACCGTGCCGAGGCTTCTTTCTACGTTATGGGACGGGGGTGGAGAACGGAGTCGGGGAGACCCATTCATTTTCGTGCCAAGAAGCAGGCACTCGAGACGCGCCTGCCGACGAGAACTATTACCACTAGTTCCATGTGCGAATGCAAACGCTGACGAAGCCGAGATGATGGTCATGTGCCGAGGAAGGAGAATTTCCTTTCAATCATCTTCCTCTCTCTTGGGGCGTCCTCGAGGAGCTCCGCGTCGTGCTCTACATTGATTGATTGAACGACTGCTATTGGGCGAGGCGTCTGATCCTCTTTCGGTCCCCTTTTCTGTCAGGCATGAAGAATCTTTGACCGAGCAGTCCCCCGCCCACCAGCTCACTTCAGCCCTGATGATATCAATCAAGACGACGCCCAATGCAGATGCATGAGATATGGCCCAAGAAGAACGATCTACGTTGCTGCGACCGCCGCCGGCTGACCCGAACAAGGCACCCATTGAGAATGTGCTAGAGGTGACGGAAACGGGAGATCTCGGACCGGTAAGTAATCAGGCGCCGGCTGTGGAGGGACACACGGCCATGATAGGCCTGACAGCTGACCCGATTGATGGACAGGACATCTTCACCAACACACGCAGAGCCTGGGTGCCTCGCGGCGCAAGAGGTGTCTATGGCGGCACTGTCATTGCCCAATGCCTCGCGTCGGCGCAGAAGACGGTGCCGGGCGACTTCTATCCTCATTCGTGCCACTGCTACTTCATACTGGCTGGCTCCGGAAGCATGCCCATACTCTTTCACGTCGAACGCGTCCGGGATGGCCGGTCCTTCGCCACACGTACCGTCCAGGCTCGGCAACGGGGTCGCTGCATCTTCACCACTACCATCAGCTTCGTCCGCACCACAGCGAGCGGCGTCGAGGGCGGGAATATGATCCGGCACGCTGCGCCCATGCCTGTACAAGCGGCTGAGATGAAGCCTCCAGAAGGCTGGGACGACGAGGAACCCGAATGGGACAAGGGTGGGCCTTTTCAGGTGTACAGACTGCCCACCGTCATACAAGGGGGTCCCGACTCGGCGGCGCGGCCGGATGAACAGAAGTGTCAACGGTGGCTTCGTTGTCGCGGCACCGTTTCCGCGGCCGGAGGACAGCAAGCGCACTTGAGCGCGCTTGCCTACATCTCAGACAGTGGCTTCATCGGTACAGTGGCACGCGTGCATCGTCTGTGGACGCTGCCTTTCAAGCCCGAGGCCTTTGACGGCCTGACCGAGGAACACCAAGCCATCGTCAAGAAACTGGTCAAGCACGAGGGCCTTGGCTCGACGGTGCAGGATTGGGAGCAACGACCAAAGCTGGGGATGATGGTCAGCCTGGATCACACCATCTACTTTCACCAACCCGGCCGTGTCAAGGTAGACGAGTGGATGTTTGCCGATATGCAGAGTCCATGGTCCGGGGACGGACGGGGCTTTGTAACGCAGAGGATCTTTGCCAAGGATGGAACGTTACTGGCAACCTGTGTGCAAGAGGTGATTTCCCTCATATCACTCTTCCCCCTCCCTTCTTTCGAAGAAAGCAATTAGGCTGACACGAGGCTGCGTCTTCCATCAGGGCGTTGTTCGCCTGCAACCAGACGAGCCGGAGAGAAGCAAGCTGTGATTCGGATTCCCGAAGCGATGAGATGCATACGTCCTATCCCTTAGCTCGACAAAGCAACGCCAAGATAAGTCTTGGATTTGGACGGAGACTTTCCGTCACAGGGAGAGACCAGGCCACTCAGCCGTATCGACTTGAACAGCCTTGGAAGGTTGGCTGTGGCTCAGAGAGCATGTTATAGGTTTAGATTCCGTCAGGATATCACTCAAATGGGCATTGTAATCTTCAGAAGCCATACTTTACCAGATCACTCTTCGTATTCGTGTAAGAGGTGTGAATGGTCAGAGGGCTACGACATGTTTTGGGGAAATTAAGTCGCACAGCCTCGTCGACCTCGGCACGAGAATAGTATCTCACTACTCAGTCATATACTGCAACAAAGAGGATGCTCACGAGAATTTGTCACAAATTGCTTGTTTGGAAAAACGGGACTCAATAAATACGCAAATACGTCTCAGGAACTAAGCAGACATGGCCGATAGCAACTTCGTCGCGCCGCAACTGTCCACTCCTCGCCCGTTGATCGGATGAGCTTGCTATTAAGTATGTGTCAAGAGAAAAGAACAGCCGCGGCTACGAGATGATGCATCTGGTGATGATGGTTTCTCCAGAGGGAATCTGTACAGGGGTGGGCCAACGAACAACTTGGTGTAGGTGTCAGCTCGTGCTGACCGCACCACAAGACAAGATTGCTGTTGAGGCCGCCCAAGACTTATAACAGGGCTTTATTGGCTTTCCGGACGGGGTTGGGGCAGCTTGACGTAATTGCAGTCTGTGAAAAAGAAAGAAAGAGCTCGAGTTGCCAGACTAAAACTTTGTTCTGGAACGCGCGGAGAAGCTGCGAGTTTGGAGTCATCATGACTCAGTCGCATGTTGGGCAGCGACAGAACAAATCGTCTTCTTGGCGAGACCCCCCGTCAATAGTCGGGCTGTTTGATGCCAAGACCAGGGAAAGGAGGAATCTTTGACGCGTATAGTCATGCGCCGCCATTTTCTGGGCCTGCTTCCTCCCCCCGGTTCTGCTTTTTCACCCATGGGGCAAGTTTTTTTTTTTTCTTGATATTGTCATTTTGCTGGAATGGAGACGGCGGAAAGGGAACTTGTTCTGGCGGAAAGATGTATATAAAGACAAATGGGCAGGCTGGTGGTCTTGCGCGCTTTCTGTTCTCCCGCTCGGTAGACATCAACATCATTTCAAGCAGACGGAGGTTCAGACCGTAAGGAACGGGTGCACGAAACATGTCTGGACACATCTCTTTGTACGGCCTGATGATGGTCGTGGGCGTCGTATCGGCGCACACCCTCACAGTCCCATTCCGCCCAGTCGAGCATCGCAACAACAATGGTCGTGGTGGTCGTGGCCGTCGAGAGGCCTTCGACTTGACTGCTGAGAACAATCCTTGCATCGACGGATACGTCATCGACATGCAAGTCGGGACGCCCGCGCAAAACACATCAGTGCGCATCGATGTTCAGACGCGCGACACGTGGGTGACGTCGGACAAGATACGCGAGAGATTTGCCCCATTGTTGAACTGTCGCGAGCCAGGAGCCTGCGCAAACCCTAGTAAGGAGACTTTCACTTGCTGAAGCAATGAGAAGAAGGACGCATTGCGGATGTGAAGGAAAGGACTGACCAAGCTTCACAGTCTGGCCTGACAACAGTACAACCGCCAAGCACATAGGCGAGTTGTCGAAACTTGAGCTCCGGGGAGCCTGGTACAGCGATTACGTGACAATCGGCGGCCACAGCATGCCCAACCAGGAATTCGGCTGGGCAACCTTCAGCCAATTTAACCCACGGGGCGCTCTAGGTCTGGGGCCTCAAAGTTCTGTGCTGCGAAACATGGTCGAAAACGGCATCATCGATCACCCCAGCTTCAGTCTTTCCTGGGTGAGTGGCCTGTTCTGCGTGCCCGTGATCACCTGCTGAACCTGAAGACAGAGCCCTGGATACACGAGTGGTCGAGTGATTTTTGGTGGCATCGACACGGCTCAGTTCGTGGGCAATTTGTCCAATGTGCAAATGCTGCCGTCCGAAGATGGGTTTGCCGTGGCTGTCAGCGGCGTCGGCGTTGATGGTTCCGTGACGTCTGCCATGCCTGAAGCGCAAGCCGTGCTGGAGCCGAATACCGAGAACTTCGTCCTGCCGTCCGAGGTGGTGAGCATGATCCACGCCAAGTACGGCGTCGTCGGCTTTCCTTGCGCCTCATACAATTACACAAACTATATTGCCGACTGCGCGATACGGGACAGGGCTGCAGGTGAGAGTGTCGACATCATTCTCAAAGGAGCCACCATCAAAGTGCCCTTGAGACAAATCGTAATTCCATTCATAAATGAGGTGGTAGATCGACGGGCCCAAGCAATGGTCGATAAAGATCCTGAACACCCAATGGCCAAGTGGAAGGGGCGATGTGCTTGGACTCTGCAGCCTGGCAATAATGACGATAATGAGGCAGAAAGGTGGATATTGGGCGCGCCCTTCATGCGCTCAGCATACGTTGTCTTCGATACGCTCAACAAGCAGGTCAGAGTGGCACAGGCTGGTAACGTGTCTACCGACAAGACAAATATTGTGCCCATTTCTAAGGATGTTGAGCAATCTGCCCAGGGCCGACCGCTGCAGGAAGTGACCGGATTGGCGGGATTGAGTTGAGGAAGATGACGGAACAGCAAGGCGAGTGGCTGTGTGGTTTGACTGAACTGGGCATGCTCGCAGTGAGAAAGACGGACCTGCTGAGTGACGAACAACATGTTGAGGACTCTGTTTGAAGTCGAGAGCGGCGCACTCAAGTCGTCCAGTTCAGGGGACAAAATGATGAGAGGCATTGAATGGGAAGCTTCACTGGAAATATCGTCAAATTGCTGAAATCGCCCGGAGCCTCCTGCCTCGTAACGACAAAGAACGCTCCTGCCCCCTGCGGGCTTTCTTACATAATGTCCCATGGCCGCCTAGCCCATTTGATTGTACCGCTCCCTGGCCTTGTCCTGCACCGAATGAAGATAGTCCGAATACTTGTTCTTCGTGTTCTTCTCCGCCAGCTCGACTGCGTCGCCCAAATTGCTTCCTTCGGCGCCTAATCCTACGCCTCCTTGATATGCGTTCGTAGTAAGAGCATCAGTCCGACCGCTACCGTGTGCCCCGAGTCCTGAACCTGTTGTCCAACCCATCTTGGCAAGCATGCCGGCACCTTTGGACGCGACGGGCTTGCTCCTTTCTTCCATGGTCTTTTTTGAAGATTCGCCACCATTTTTAGACTCGTGAGCCTGCGACTTTGGCCTGTCAGGTTGATTGTACACATCCCGACGTTCCTTAGCTCTATCGCGGTACTGAGTAGTATTCGAATCGTCGACTTGTCCCTGCTTCGCAGTCTTCCTATCCCGGGTCGCAAGCCGAGGGAGTGCCGCCTTGACTTTTTCGTCGTCTTCCATGGCCGTCTTGTGGTTGCGGGATTTCTCGTGGATGTCAATTTCATCCGTAGACTTGTATTTGCGCATGCAAATGAGACACATCAGTCTGCTCCGGTCGAGGTATGTCTCTTCTCTCAGGCTCAAACTATTTTCCGACGAGCTTTGGGCCGAAATCAGAGACACCACCGGAGAGTCCGTGCTCATGTTGTTCTTTTCGTCCGACTCGGCGTCTGTTTTGATTGTCGGTGACAATCCAAGATTTGTTGCGTTGTTGAGCGATATCTTGATCGGCGCCTTATTGGCTTCGGGGTTGAGAAGTCCGTCCCCAGAAGGCTTGTTGCTATTGGCTCTGATCCCATCACTACCGTCTCCATGCAGTTCGTCATGTTTGCGCTGCCAAACGGCCATCTGACCGGCCATTGCGACTGGTTTCTTTGCCGCAGAGCCTGCTACATTTGCGTCTGCTTTGCGCTTTTTCGCTTTTTTGCCATCGCTCTCCTGATCTTCGGCAGCATTGGAGTTGCCTGGATCGATACTGACCGGCGGTTTCTCTGTAATCAAGAATTGACTTGGGAACGCATGCAAGTCTCTATATCTGGCTCTCAAAGCGGGATTAAACAGCGGATAGAACGACATGTGCTCAATCTGAGGTGTGAGTTCTCGTTCCTCGGGCAGGAACACACCCATATGGGTCGGCGCAATTTGGACGGCGCAGCCTGCGACTGTAAGCGACCTCGACATACGGAACTTTGTCATAGCGGCAGCAGCATCCTCAAGTGTCCAGAACTCGGCAAAACCGTACTTGAGACTCTCCCCCGATGTCACTTCTCGCACGAGGAAGACCCGATGAAGAGAGCCTGGTCTAGCACCGTGCCGGGACGCATCGGCCCCAGGTGCTGTAGACTTGAGTTTGTTTGGCCCGCTCGAGGAAGTCTGGGCATCTTCAGACTTCTCGAGCTGTTTCAAGTCTTTAGCAAGCATGTCCTCAGTGACAAACGACGCCAGTGGATGAACAACGAGAATTTGAGATATGGCATCGGCACCATCTGCTACGTCAGCCGCACCAGTCAAACTTTGTTCCCAGTTCGATGGAGCTGTCAGCAAGTTAGCGAGCTGTTCCACTCTAGTTGTGATAATCATCCATCGTACCTGCTTGCGCTGTGCCACAGACTTTGCACATAAGTCTTGATGAGAAATTGGCAAAGTCGCACTACACAGCAGTCAGTGTCGGTCCCGAATCATCGCGCACCTGAAATTGCACATACTTGAGGGCAGTGCCAGTCAGCGGTACGGGACAGCCGCGTGTCACCTTCATCTCGGGGGTTGCGAGCGTAATGGATATACGCGGTGAATTTGCCGTCTGGTATGTCATCAGTCGAATGTTGAAGCCGAACAAGGAGCTTTGGATAGTGCTCCTTGATGAAGATTGCAGCCTGCTCAACAGCATCAAATTGCACAAATGCCCGCCTATTGCCTGATGTCCAAGTCAGCGAGTCTACATAGCATGACAAGGCTTTGTCAACCAACCTTTTGAAGATGAGATCCGCAGATCAATAGAGGGTAATTCGGCAGCAATCGAGCTGACGAGTAAAGCATCGTGAAGCTGGCCGAACTTCAAATCAGCCTCTTGATTATCCGCCACGATAGGGCAGGCGCTGGTGGACGGTATCTCAACAAACCTCAGCCGTTGAAATGTTAAAAGGTATTCCTTCAAGAATGACTGTATCCGTAGGTTTTCCTGCGTCTCTTGTGCAACTACGGGGTCGACTTCTGTGGCGGCCGCGAGGGCTGCGGGGGCTGCGTGATCTTCCTCTGCGCTCATGAACATAAGCTGCGTGATTCAAATCTTCTAAGATCGATGCTCAGACCGCGTACCGTTCTCCATGGCGACCAGATGTACGGCGTCCATCGTCGTACATGTCATCGTATGATGAATTGCGGTCATCCCAATTTTGTCGTGATCGATGACGGGGCGGGCTGTAATCTTGCTTTCTGTGGCTGTCGCTTGAGTGACTCAATATGTTTAAATGGTCCTCTCGTCCATCCGAATCTTGTTGTCTTCGATATGACCCTCGGTAGTCCTCGTAGAGTTTTCGCCTTTCAGGGGATCTGGAGTAGTCTCGTTGCCCCGTGGGCAAGTTAGCGACAGAGCTCTGCAGTCCAAAATGAGAGTCGGTGGCTAAGAAGCTTGAAGCTCTTTCATTGTCCACAGAAGGCGCGGATCATGTGTTTACCATGACGCGGTCGATGATGGTCGTCCTGGTGGTCGTGGCCGTGCCTGGCTCGAAAGTTCCCCTCATTGTCAAAATCGGATCGATGCCGTCCTCGATTGGGCGACCTGGAACGGAACTCGTCGCGCATGTTGGTCATATACTGCCAAGTTTTGTGAATGTTATGCGGAGAATACGCGGAGTGTGACGCGAAAACCCGAAAACTCGTTTGCAATTCACTGCGTATGCGCGTCTGGGTTGCAGAAACGCAGCCTTTCCCTGGGCGCCTCGAATCAGATTTCTATTTCGCGTAGACGAATCGCTGACAAGGGAAAGTGCGGACCAGCTACTTCTGTTTCTTGCATGCAAGAAATCTTAGTCATCATCCGTCGATGCAGCGGATAGATCAATGAGAAGCACCAGGTATTACGATCATTGTACCGGAAAAGAAGTTAACAGCCTCGCCAACGATGCTTCGAGACCTGGTTGATATTTCTCACTTGTCTGTTTGACTGGCCGCCTTATTATCGGGGGAAGGAGATGTCGTAGTCCCGTCATGGTGATTCCACTCACATATCAGCATCGTCACACAGCCCCGCTGCCCACTCAGCCTCGACGATCCTGCAGCCATTACGGGCGACATCAGCATCGCTACTGAGCATGACGGCATCAAATGAGGGAGACGCATGGGAGCTCTCTGCCGATGGCTGTTACGTAGCCTTGACCACGGAGCCTTTGGCGGTGCGAGAGATAATGGACAGAGTGCGCAGCCCTGCGGCCGGCGCAATCGTCCTCTTCGTGGGTGAGTCGCAACGATGCTGCTTTTGATCTCGGATCACAGGTTTGTGAATTGTGTGGTAATGAATTGGCTCGGCAGGTACTACAAGAGATAACTTTGCGGGCAAAACCGTCAAAGAACTCCAATATACAGCCTATAATAAACGGGCATTAAAGACCATGCTCACTATCACCCGAGAGCTGCTACCGAAGTATGGGCTGAATGGTATAGCCATGGTCCACCGCCTAGGCACTGTTCCAGTCGGGGAGGAGAGCATTATCATCGCTGTTTCCTCACCACACAGGCAAGCTGCTTGGCGGGCTGGCGAGGAGGCCCTCGAGGAATGCAAAGCTCAGGTGGAAGTGTGGAAGAAGGAGGAGTTCGAGGGTGAAGAAGGCTTCTGGAGAGCGAATCGAGACGGAGCGGCCGGCGAAAAGATGACTCTATAACAGTGCGCTGACGCGCTTTTCTGTGAACTGTATGTACACATCCCCATTCACGAACTTCGCCTATGTTCCTCCCACACTTGATGCCACCTCCCAACCGCTTCCTGAACGCCAATTTATGAACCTCATTCCAGCCCTTATTTACCCTCTCCCAATCGAGCTGCTCAGATTTTGATTCAAAGATGCGAGCAGACAAGAAATTGAACTCGATGAATAGCCTACTTCTTTTCTCATTTCGTGTAGACGGGAGGAGGTTCTCTGAGGAACTGCATCGGACACGGAGGCGGGTCGGAGCCGCAACATCTTCCATACATGACTACGTTCCCAATGTCAGCTCCAAGCACATGAGTCAGATTTTCGTGTGTGACATACCGATATGTCCACAGTACGCATCGGTAAAAGTCACGTCCACTCCCAAGCCCTGGACGTCGATGTCATCCGTCAGGGCAGACGGATATACGACGATCCCGTATTCCGCATGCAGAACCCTCCAAAACTCGTGTGGCATCCTAGTAGCAGAGCACGATCAGTCACAGTGCTTTTGAGGGATGGCAAGATATCAATATGTCGGAGAGAGAGGCGCTGCCGCAACGCACTGATATTGGCCGTGCTTCACACAGGCATGTACAAACAAGCATACGGTCTCCAGCACAAGCTTGCCCTCTCTCATGGCCTTCTCCAGCTGTTCATCCTCCCATTCGTAAACACGCTTCAGGCGCTCTTTGGAGTAAAGCATGGCTATTGTCCAGCCCTTGGCAATCTTCTCGATGTCTCGTTCCGGACACATGGTGCGCAGGCGTTCTCAGGATAGGCCCCAAAATATCCCGGATAATAAATCCAAAAGCCGTCAAAAAAGGAGTGGAAATGAAGCGAAGAAGAAGTCGACTGACCAATAGTACATATTTTGGAGGGGAGAAGGGAAGCGGAAAACAGAAGGGGAATTTGTAATGCAGTCGGCGCTGCGAGTACCTTGACGATTCAAGACGATGATGTGGTGACCATCAAGGTGCGTGCGCGTGCGGCAAAGCCCCAAACTACCTAGGTATTTCCACAGCAGCGTCGTCTGACACAATTCGTGTCGACCAATCATCTCGTGCGTTTTCTTCTTTCTTTCCTCATTCTGTCTGTTTGTTTGTTTCGGAGCTTTCACCTTCTTTCGCGGCCTGCCCGAAGCTTCGCGTTGCCCCGAGTCTGCGAGGATCTAGAGGAATGTGCCCGACCCCGAAGCTACGGGCTGGCTGCATGCAAACTCCAAAGCTGTCAGGTACCCTTGTGGTCCAAGTGACGGGCATGTGGGCATCCACTATGATGTAAGCATTCGACTTGCGCCTTTGTCAGTAACAGCTCCAGTCTTTGTCGCTCCTCCATTGCCACGGCTTGTCACGATGCATCAGATCAGGCTGAGAACATGGGCCAAAATGTCTTGCAATGCGGAGCTTATGCCGTTGAGATTCACTGTCGGAATCAGCGAGGAACTCTTGCCGCTATCTGGACTCGCAACGACAAAGTCGCGTGCAGACACTGGTGTCTGTCTGCTAAAATAATCTGACCATGACGCGAAATCGCAGTTGATGTGAAAAGTGGTTCATGCGAGACATTACTTCCGTAGCATGCTTTCCGGCCCCGTGCATGGCACACGGTGAGCACCGTTGCAGATGGATGGTGATATTTGCATCCCCAGAAACGTCCGTGACGGCTTTTGTTAAGCTACAGAGACAAGCCGCCATATCTCTGATCAATGCTGCACCGTGCGCTCATACTGCATGAGAAACACACGCGGTAATCTCTGGCTTGCCGTGTTCGTGACTTTGATCGATGTCTTTGTGCCGTTGTAAGAGTTTCGACAGTGACATGGTTACCATGCACACATCTGCCACATCGAAAAGTACGACTGACATGTGTGCAATACAAGCCGCATGTGCTGCGAATTGAGGATAAATGACTGTCGGGGATTGAGGAAAGGCATCAATAGAGTTTTTTTTGGTGAGGCGGACGACAAACTCAATTCTTCGTACCTTCTCGTAGGGCCCTTGGTCGGCCGGGCCGGGCAGTCCAACAATTTGCCCCGCCATTCTGCCGGCTTACAGTCAATCAGCTTTTTCCTTTTCCAGCCGGCTTCTTCAAGTAGAAACGCCAGCAACCTTCGCTGAGCTCGACGCGGCCGCAACCCCTGGCGCACACTTTTCTACATAAGTAGATAATTGGTTCTACGTTCATTTTTGCTTGCATATCATGGCACTCAACGAAGGCCTTGCCCGCGCTACATTCGCAAAGCTCTCACCTCACCCATTTCTACTCGCAAACCTCGAATCCTCCGGCTCTGATGCATTGCCTGCTCGCAGCAACGGCCGAGCTCCCGACGAATCTCGACCGACAACGATCAACGTCGCCAGCTTATCTCACGCCAACGGTAGCTCTTTGATTCGCATGGGGGATACGACGGCAATCTGCGGCGTCCGCGGCGAGACTATCCTGACAAGAGACATCCCTAACTTTCGTGCCTCGAACAGAGAAACTGAGCTGAAAGACTACGACTTAATCGTACCAAATATCGAGCTTGCGACTGGTTCTGCGCCGCAATTTTTGCCCGGGGGCCCCCCGTCCACACTCGCTCAGACCTTGAGCACCAGGCTATATTCCCTTCTCCATAACTCTGGACTTATCCAGCCATCTGATTTAAGAATATGTCACACGAAACTATCCGAAGACACAATCGCCGACGACGATCGAATGAAGGAAGATGACGATGGTCAGGGCGGCCAGAACAATGACACCCAAAAAGGCGAATCATGTGTAGCTGCATATTGGGTGCTCTACATTGATATTTTCTTCATCTCTTTTGATGGTAATCCGTTTGATGCGGCTTGGGCGGCGACTTTGTCTGCCTTACGAGACACGACGTTGCCTCAAGCACGATTCGACCCTGACCGTGAGATGGTTTTCTGCAGCAGAGACGAATCGAGGCCGCTTCAGATCACAAGCATGCCCGTGGCTTGTACGGCTGTGGTCTTTACCGGCAAAGAAACAGATAGACCGTCTGACGGCAGGCATTGGCTACTCGTAGATCCCGATAGACTGGAAGAGTCTCTGTGTGACGAAACCATCACCTTTGTCGTTGACTGCTGTGATGAACAGATGAACATTTTGTCGGTGTCTAAGCATGGAGGCATATCTTTATCAGCGAAAATTTTAGCATCGCAGAGCTTCGTCAAATGGGTCAGAGAACGATGGCAAAGCATATCAAAAGCTATTGAAGGAACTAGTCGACAATAACAGTAAAAGTATTGCGACCCCAAACACTCATGGCAACACCATGTTGCTGGGCCCTTGCAGATGATAGCAGCCATGATTTTGTTAATGGGCATGTGTCAACCATTCGAACTACCCTTTCAGACTTTAATCTAGGACAGTAGATACCGGCAGACAATTTCATCTACCGCTCATCAGGAAGAAATGCAATGGAGCATTCAATACTGGCAAAGTTACGTACACAAAGGGTACAAAATACAGTGCGCAGATAGGGAGCGGATGATGAGAGGAGGAAAAGAGTGGTGTTTTCATGGCTAAAAACCCCAAGAGTACTCCATACCATGGGACCACTAAGCTCAACCAGGCAGGCGAAGATGGCCCACTATGACAGTCAACCCCGTGACTAAGCGGGCTTTAAGCGATCGGGCGTGCAAAAACTCTCCTTCCGACAGTACGAAGAGTTATTTCACCGCACCTTCACCACCTCCTTTATTTTCTCCATGCCACGATGGACTCCCTCTTGGACAAGGAGTGGCATGCAATCATCAGCGGCACAGGGCTTCAGCAGTCGCTTCTTGCCCTGTAAGCTCTTTAGGTCAATCGGGCAGCAGACCTCTGCACGTCCCATTCTGCTTCATGTCAATTCCATCACCACCTTTATGCTGACACAAAGCTTCAAAGAGCTCTCTCGCGGTCGGGCAAGCATGTCTTACATATCGATGCGAATGACTACTACGGCGGCGCTGAAGCTGCTCTGAGCCTCCAAGAGGTCAAAGAATGGGCTGAAAGGCATGCCGGCAAGAATGGAGACAATCCTTTCACATCCGCAAGAATTGTCCAGGAAAGTGATGGCCTTGGCGCCTCACGTTGTTATGCTTTTACCTTGGCGCCACAGCTTATTCACACACGATCTGAGCTTCTGAAACAGCTCGTATCTTCCAAAGCTTTTCGTCAGATCGAGTTCCTGGCTGTAGGATCATTCTTCATCTTCCAGCCCGCCTCTGACGAGTCACCGAACCCTCGTCTAACTCGCATACCCTCCACGAGGGAAGAAGTGTTTGCCAGTACCACCATTCCCAGTCGCTCTAAGCGGCTCCTCATGAAGTTCCTCAAGTTTGTTCTTGAGCACGACTCGGAGGCGCAAATTGAGATTTGGAAAACGAGAGAATCGGATCGTTTGGTTGATTTCTTGGAAACGGATTTCAAGCTAGACCCCCAACTACGATCATTTGTTGTGACGTTGACTCTGTCACTCGATGGAAGGATTACTGTCGGCGCCGGACTGGCAGCCATCAAAAAACACCTCTCGTCCATGGGCGTATTCGGTGTCGGCTTCGCAGCCGTCTACCCTAAATGGGGTGGCTTGTCTGAAGTTGCTCAAGTAGGATGTCGAGCTGGCGCCGTTGGTGGTGCGACCTACATGCTGGGAGTCGGGGTATCCAGCCTGCAGAGCAGGTCATCCACGAATCCAGAAAGTGGCGTTGAGATTACGCTGACGAACGAGGCGGTTGTCAAGTCGAAGATTCTCATACGCAGCACTACAGCCGCACCAGATACTGCTGCTCGATTAAGCAGATTAGTAGCTGTCATTGATGGCCCTCTAGCATCACTATTTGAGGCAAGCGTCGAAGACGCTCCGACACCCTGCACAGCAGTCGTCACCTTTCCTGCAGGTTCATTGTCGGATAAAGCTAGCAATTCGTCCAAGTATCCTGTTTATGCTTTTGTGCATTCAAGCGACACTGGCGAGTGCCCCTCAGGGCAATGTAAGTGTTTATATCCTCCTTTTTTGCATTTATTTCACCTCTGCTCGGATGAACCATCTTAACGAATACTTATCTACATTGTCTGAACCTCAATGATGATTCCTATCTCTGACAACCTGATGCACTTTCTCAATGCAACCTCGTTTCTTGGTTTTCGTGGGTTGAGACCAATCACTGACTGATCGCTCGACAGGCGTTGCATACTTGAGCACTTGGGCCGAGGACACATCTCAAACTCTCCTTGACACTGCTCTAGTGTCGCTTTTGACTGCTGTATCAGAAACGAAGTCCTCTCGCGTTGTCTTCCGCATGCATTACGACCAGTCTTGCGGCAGCGGTTCCTTCACCGTAAAAGACAATGTTGGCTCCTTTGACTGGCTAAGTTGCGATCTAGCCTTAAATGACGCAATGCTCGAGCATGTAATGCAAGCCTGGAGGTTTGTCGTTGGTCCATCTGATGATACATTGTACATGAACTTCGATGACAGGGAAGGCGTTAATGAAGACGAAGATGCATTCGATAGCTAAGTCAGTCTGATTATCTGAGTCTTCGTCAAGTGTTCCAGTGAAAAGCTCATTGACTAGAGCCTGCCCATTGTGTTCACCCCAAATCACCACCGCCGCATGTTGCACGCAGATAAGCCGCCTGCAGCATTTGCAGCTCTTAAATAATCCACCAGCCCACCGGCCCCCGAGTTCATGTGTGCCTCAAATTGTGCATCCGATGTCGACTGGCCACATCCGATATGTACGAGAAATAGAACATGAAATCACTCCTCTGCCCGCAGGATGATTTTTCCCCACGATCAGTGACGCAGTCATCTCCTGCAGATGGAACACATTTCTGTCCGACGCGCGAAAAAAGACCAAACGATGAGGAGAGATTTGAATATAGGAACAAAAAAGAAACGTCAGTTTGAAGTGAAAAGGAAGGAGGAACCTAAATATTAGTCCGATCAGCACCCCGCCGAGCACCAACGAAGCTGAGAAACGGAAAGTTCGGGCTCCCGCAACAATATTGGCTTCCAGAGCGCAATAAAAGAACAGAATGTGCATCATAGTATGATCCGGCCCGGGTCATGAGATTCGACTATCAAATGGAAGAAAACCTAGCGAACCCATGGCGATAAGTATACTGTAAGAAGCATAGTTCAACGCGGCATTCATGCTGCTGTTGATGGATGTTGTTCTGAAGCGATGCTGATTTGAATCACGCCGAAAGGTTCATTATTCTCTATACCATATTGCTTGATGGCCACAAGTCCTTTGGTCGCGAGGCCGAGAATGTGAAGAAAGGCCTGTGCAGCGACGTGTTTACCATGAAGAGCTGGGTTGGCAAGCTCCTCGAACTCGATGCAGTCCCGCTCCGCAGCCCGATCCGCGATGTAATCCCAGAAATTATGGCTGGAGGGATCGAGCGCGACATGCTCTTCTACAAGGACGAGGGATTCTTGATTGTCGCTTCGATGATGCAGAGGACTGACGATGCTTCTGCGTGGATGGAGCGGACTTGGCGCAGGATTGTGTACGCTGCTGGAAGCACGTGTGGCAGAGGGCGGTGCTGCTGAGCCATGTCTGCTCCATGGCATAAGTGAGGATGAGTTTCTGTCGTCGAGCGCGGGAGCTGCGTCCATGCCCATCTCCATACCCGTCTCGTCGCCTTCGAAGTTGAAATAAACGTCCGGTTGTTGCTCGACATGAGCGGCCAGGCCTATTTCAGTGAGACGTTTGACGTTCCTAACATTGCCATCTTCCTCTTTTTCTGGGAATGCTTCTGTAAAGGGGCGCCTTCGGCCGCGAGTGTCGGCCACGTGTGCGATGGACAAGTGAGCCATAAGACTGAGCCCTGCGAAATCAGCTGCCAGGGGATGGGCGAGCCCAAATTGGGTCTCAAAGCTCCCAACGCCAGATATACCGTTCTCATGCACCAGGAGGCGTGCAACTTTCCTGGCCCGAGCGAGAGACGCATTTCTCGTCCGTCTTTGTCGAGCAGCAGACATAGTCTGCATATAATTATCAGCCCAGCTGCGGAACTCATCCCGCGAGATCCGCAGCTCCTCATCTACCATGGGTGCGAATCTGCGACGGCGGATTGATGGTCGGGGCGCCAAGAGATGCGAGGAAGACGATGCGGTAGAAACTAAAGTAGGCACATCAGTGTCCAATGGCTGCTTGCCAGCAGCTGTATGCCTCTCCGAGGGGTCATCATCAGGTAGCAGCCCTGGTTCTTCAAGGCCAAAGGGATCTTCGGGATTCACCCGCGCCACACGTTGACGGTACACTTCGTCGGCCCCCGGAAGCACGATGCCAGCCCCATGCAGCGGATCGGAACTGGTTCCATGCATGGGAGGCAGCTCAGGCTCTGCGTCAATCACACTGATCAAGTTGCCGTTGGCATCGAAATCAAGATCCATGCTACAGAGGGGGTCCATCTCATCGTCGAAGGGTCTGAAATCCTGGAAATTTCCTGATTCTCGAAACGCCTTGTTCACTGGAGAGCTGTCGCGTAAGTCGTCAGGCAGTCGGTAGCTCCCGATGGAGTGTGACGAAGCTGGCAAGTCGATTGCGATCAGACTCGACTGACGGCTGGTGGAGGCACTTGGCAACCTGGAGTGATCAAGTGGCGAGAGCTGCGAGTACTTATTGACTGACTCCTGAGACAGAAGGTTCAGGGTTGCTTCGCTGCTGAAGAGCTCGTCAAGCCTTGGAAGTATCGCCATCGGGTCAAAGTTGGGATCATCCTCGAGAACGATGTGCCCTCGCCGGCAGACGGGTACGAAACGTTAGTTTCACAGCTCTTCGTGAAGACTGATATTGACGATGCCATATACGCTACTCACTTGGTCTTGCCTGCCTTTGGATCAAGTGCACTCATGTTCAATGAACGGAAGAAAGTCATCATATCAGACTGAGTTTTTTCTGCGTCCAACAGAACAAAGTTGCATTGATCCAAGAAGACGCGAGAAACACCATAGAGCAAGTTGCCCTGGAGTCTCAGGGCAAGAGGCGCTCCGGGGTCGAGGATCTTCTCGCAAGCTCTCGGAACATTGACTTTCTGAATGGTCTTTCTGTTCAAGCGTCGCTGGCTCCCTTTGCCTACTGTTGCGACCAGCCTAGTGACAATCAGCGCCAGAAGACCGCGAGCCCAACCGCCTATAGAACCTACCAAATGGTTGCAACACCATACTGGCTGCTCGTCAAGACTTCAAAGGCTGCCGTCAGCTATGATCAGTCCATGATTGTGGTGCTCTCGCTTCATACCCTCATGGCTGTAAAACATGATTTCTCTCGGCGCGTCACGGAAAGACGATTCCCTCAATAAACGGACAGGGGTTGGGCCAAGTAAGTGCTGTGAGCCGTGACTACATGCGGCGGGCAGACCGGCTGTCGAAGCCTTTAATGGTATGCAGTGGAAAAGAATGAAGAAACCAGTATGCCTCTGACAGGTGGTGATAAATATGTAAGCCGGCAGGGGAGAAGGAAAAGCAGAAACTGATTTCGGCAGTGCGAAGAGAAACGCGTCACGACAGAGTGCGGCAATTCGCTACATCCAGCTGGCGGCTCGTCGCTCGGCCGGCAACTGGCAGACTCCATATCGGCGACAGCTGGCAGCCCACAACTAATCATCATCCTCAGTCTGACCTTCAATCACCATGAATACAAGACAATGGTCAGTCACAACGAGCACGCCGTACCGTCTTAGCTGCATGACGAAAATCTTGGAAGTCCGCTGCGTGCGATCTGCGAGTGTAGTAGGAGGCTGGGGGGTCCTTGCTCGTCCCCCCCCCCCCCCCCCCCGACGTTATCATCCGCATCAACGGTGGTACTCCACGGAGGATTCAGTACCAGAATCAGGATAGAATGATGTAGTCTCAATCATGTCTCGAACTAAGGCGCCACCACTCATCGAACCATTGTCGGTGAAACCTCCTGAGACGGGTAATAAGTTTGATTACAGACGCGGTAAAGGAGCTAGCTTCTTCAACCATTTGATGCAAAGGGTTCGTCATAAATGTTGGAGACTTCCGGGACCAAAAAAAAGAGGCAAATCACAGCAAGATCCGAAACGCCGTAACGCGCGAATGCCAAGGAACTGAACTCTTCCTCATCATACAACAGAGTAGACAGTCACCAGAGCTGCTACCAACGAAGAGACCGTCCATGAGCACATCACCTCAGTCGATCCGCTGGTATCCGGAAAATTTGGTGCTAGGTCATCGTCAACAGATTGTCCGAGAGAGCTCGCCTTATCGTGCGGGCAACAGTGGACAGAAACGAACCTTTGGCGCCAGAAACAGGGGGAAAGCTCTTGGCACCTTTATCCATGGCGATGACGTTAGATGTGCGTGTGTCTGCACCAACATTGGCTTGCGCCAATCCGACTTGATTATTAGCCGTGTCAAACACCGAATACGCAGATCGTAAGAAGGTGTCGCCCAGTATGTATAGATCATCGCCTGTTTGGCCCAATGTTTGGCTGACTGAGCTCGTCGACATGACACCCCATAAACAAATCCTCCCCCAGCTTTTCGCGGCCGCAGGCACCCTGTTGGAATTCTTCAACTCGCTTTGGTCGGCATCTGGCAGTGAATCCACAACCATTTCCTTAAGGGGGACAAAAATGTCTTTGTCCCCCTCAAAGGAAAATTTGAATGCTGAGTCCTTGCCTTGATCACCGCGAAGGTTGCAATCGACCAAGCCGACTTCAAGGCCGTTGTCGCCCTGCTTGAGCCTGACGACACCGTATTTCTTGTCTAAAGCAGCGGCGATAGTCTCTGGGAAGATACTGATGGTTGAGCCGCAGTCAAGCAGGGCGACAGAGCTGGCAGCCACGGCAGGTAGTCTGACACCGCTAACTGCAATGCCCCTGAGGTTCACGGTATAGGAAACTTTGCCGTTTGGGAAAGTACGCAAGGGGACTGTGACAAGGTTGTCGTAGTACTTGCTTGAATCGATACCGCCGAAGAGCACGGTTCCATTTCTCGAGTCGAGACCGTTGAAGTAGAGACTAAAGGTGGGATGATCGATAATTCCCTGCGCCACCATGTTGTCGACGACAGTCGCATATCTCGTCCTGGAGGCAACGCCGCTGCTGGGGCCCAAGCCCATTATACCCCAGGGCCTTTGAGACCTGCTCGCCAGTCCAAGTTGCTGGTTGAGGACAGCTCGGCCATTGATGGTAACGGTGTCGCTGAAGTAGTCGCCGCTGGCGTTGGTCCCGTCTGCGTACTCGACAAGGAGACCATCTCTCTCAACCAGTCTGGCCGTGCTGCTCCGGCCGGCGTCGACTACTGAGTGTAAGCATCATATTGAATTACTCATATCATGAGCGGCTTTGACTCTGCTTGGGTCCTTTGAGCAAAGCTTGCACTCACACGCGGCACTGCAGGGGCCTCGCAGCTGCTGCTCTGGGTTCGAGCAATAACTCGAGGTTCTGGAGTTTAGCCAAGTATCACTGCTACCTGTGTCGAGATGAAAAACCAGGTTCTGGCTTGGTGTGCCGACGCCGAGTTGGGAGAAATAGCCGGTTGAGTTGTAGACGGCATATAATGCGACAGGCCCAGTACTGGTCGCCCTCTTTAGTATATTCCCGGCCACGGCTCCGAGGTGCTCGAGGGTGGAATCTCTACGTTGCAATGACACGGAAAGAGTGCCGGCTGACGCCAAAGCCGATGCACTACAAAGTAGAGTAAGTTGGTAAAGAGACGGCATGCTGCCGAGCTGGAAATCCACCCGAAGCTGTAGATGGAGCAAGGGGACAAGGGAGGTCTGAACAGAAGGCGCGTCCAGGACTATATGTTACTCGTTCACTTGAATCCAAGGAGCCCGTCATGATGACCGAATCCACAGTTAACCTGAGCCCAGTACTAGGTCCGGCAGCAATGAATGCGTTTTTCGCATTTGTATCTTGACTTGCGAAGCATTGCTGTAAACCCCAAACCCTTGACAAGCAACGATGCTAGAAGGGGGGCTGCGAGTGTAGAGGAAGGACTATTCCATTCTTGGAAGCAGGGGACCCCCTTGTCCTTGGCAATGCAACATGGAAGGGGGGGGTCCTGCCGGCGCGACGGTACCGACAAGGCCGAGCAAAGGTAAGGTAGCTACGTCATCTTGTAAAGTAAGTACCTTGTCAATCGAGCATTTACCTAACATCACCGATGCTGCCAGCGATACCTGACATGCTGCTTGGTCATCCAAATTGATGACGATTGCGCAAACTTCACGCATTGAACACAAACACAATTGTACGACAAGCTACCGTGAGTGACATTTCGGGTGCCCAACGTTTTTTTTGCCTTGGCTTCGTGGGAGGACAAATCGAAAAATCGAATTGAGATTGAAAATAAAAGGGCACCTGCTCATGGCTGTGCCGCGTCACACAACAGACACGGCTGATCATCATGCAAGGCCACGAGCGACATCGGACGACCGCTGCCCACGAATTACGGTATTGGTAATATGTGCTTTTTTGAAGGTGACGGAAGTGGAAGAGGAAGGTGGGAGGTGGGAGTGCGTGCAGCGCAGGGGGGAAACAGGACAGACAGCCTGCATTGCATCCCTTCAACATCACTCTTGGCAGCGTCATGGCCCAAACTCGCAGCAATGGCTGGTTCGTGTCGCTAAGCGCTGCCCTTGTCTGCTCTGCTGTGCTTTGCACGACGACAGAAGCGACCAACGACGCAGCGGCAAGACCGATGAGAAGTCTCTCACTCACTCGCCCGAGTCATATCCTTGTCTCACTATGCTTCGCAGCCGCAAGCACGCGCCGACTCTGCAATGCATTGATCAGCAACGATAAACCGTTCTTCGTAGTGTGGTATCGTGTTTCATCCTCTGTAATGCAACCGCCCGCAATGTCCGAGACGAGATGTAGAGATTGACGTGGGCTCGCAAGGCTGTGGACTCGCACGGTTTGGAAGGACGCCAAGTTCTCTGTCTGCTCTAGCGCGCCTATAACGATGAGTGATCTGTCAAGGGTTCGGCGCATCGACATCTCCATTGTCGCTTTCCGTTGGACTGACTACGGTATCCAGATGCCCGCGGGGCCATTCACTTGAGAACGAATTTCGAGTGGACCCAATTGGGACTAGTCAGGCACTGCGGCAATTTTGATGATTTGTACGTTTGGCCAGAGGCCATCCGTCGGCTGACTGCTTACCCGTTTGACAAACAAGTGCCATGGATGGACACATGTCCAACCGGGTACTACAAACAAGAAAGCTGTCGTCCAACCGTTTCCATGGCATTCATCTCACGAAGTGTGTGTTGGTTTCGTGCCGTGTTGGCCCGTGCCCTGACTCAAAAAAGCGCCATCGCCTGCCTGACAATGTTGTTCGCTTCATACCTGGCACATATATACCTGGGTCGGTACGCAGACGGCACTTTCACTCCAGCTCTGATCCCCAAGTGATGCTCATAGTTGCTTGCCAGCACATCGCCCATGGACGCACACTTGTCTAGACGGAGCGCGGCCTCGCTCAAAGGACAAGACCGGCCGTGGAGGTTCGCTCCACGTCAAACGTATGATGCCGAGAACAATCCTGATGGCCTGATTTCCTTCGGCACAGCAGAGAATGTGAGTCTAGTGTTTGGCCAGGCACGCAACGAGACTAAGACCCTGTCTTCATAGAGACTCGTCACGAGCGATGTAGTAGCCTTCGTCAACAAAAAGGTGAGAATGACACAACGCCCTGGGATAACACGAGAGCTTATCAGCTTATCGTCCATTTATAGTTCAAGCTCGAACCAGAACATTTCACCTACGCCTTTAGCGGAGCAGGTGGCTCTAGGTTCCCTGTGGCCCTTGCAGTTCATCTCAATGAATACCTCAAGCCTCATGAGCCCATCACGGCGGAGGATATCCTTGTCACCGGTGCCGCCACACCCTTGCACGAAATTCTTGCCTGGGGAATCGCTGACGTCGGAGATGGCATATTGACGAGCCGACCGGTTTACGGTCGATTTGAACTGGATTTCGGCAATCGGGCCAACGTGAGCGTCGTCTATGCAGACACCGATGCGAGTAGTTGCTTCGATGAAGGAGTCGTGGCCAAGTTCGAAGAGGCCTTGATCAGATCGAACGCAGCCGGCGTCAGAATCAGGGCCGTCTTGATTGTCAACCCGCACAATCCCCTGGGTGAGTAATGGGCCCGAAAATCTTGGTAATGCGGCTGACTGAGCTTGCTTTGAAGGGAGATGCTACCCCCGGGGCACGTTGATTGCATTGATGAGATTCTGTCAGTCGCATAAGATTCACCTTATCAGCGACGAGATCTACGCTGGTTCCGTTTTCGACTCTGGTGAAGCTGCTACACCCTTCACTTCGGCTCTTGCTATCAACCAAAAGGGTCTGATTGATGCTGAACTTCTACATGTCACGTACGGCCTCAGCAAAGACTTTGGTAGCGCAGGTCTACGCGTTGGGGCTATCATTACGCGCAGCAGAGCCATCAAAGCCGCGATTGGTGCCATTGTTCGTTTCCACAATCCTGCCGGGCCGAGTCTGGCCATCGGCGCCTCTATGCTCGAGGACCGGGAATGGTGCAGAGGGTTTGTTGCGACCAATCAAGCGAAGCTGGCCAAAGCATATGCAGTGGTGACTCAAGAGCTGCAAAGCATTGGAGTAGCTTATCTGCCAGGAAGCAATGCTGGACTATTCCTGTGGATAGATTTGTCGCCGTTTCTGCCTCGTGACTTGGCTGGAGAGCAAAATGCTGAATTTGCGTTGGCCAAGAAATTGCGGTCTAGAGGTGTGTTTCTGCATCCTCAAGAAGAACACTCGATGAAGCCAGGATGGTTTCGTCTTGTGTACACGCAAGATGCGGAGGTAGTCAAGGAAGGGATCAAGAGGTATGTCGGCGAGCCTGGAACAAATGCACATCGAGAAAGCCACTGACGAAAGCCAGACTCGGCGCTGCTATCTCGAAGCGGTGACAGGGACGGAAGAGGACGATTGGATCATGTTCTGTAGTTTGAATTGTGCGTTTCTTGCTGAGCATCTATGGGACGCTATGTCTGGCTCCCTCAGATCTGCTGGTGTTGAACTTTGTTTACTTGTAAAGAGCTAATCCTGCTTGGGTCGCTTGAGCGGAGTCACGCCGCGGTCTACACCTTCAAATTAGGTACTAATACAACTGCTCCGTAAGAAGGAAAAGAGAGCCACGTCAGCCCGTCAAATCCGGGGATGGCACTAGACGAGAGGAGCAACTGCAACGGTTTGCCAATCTACAGGCGCCGGCAATCTGGGTCGGAGATCGTACCGAAAACGATCCCCTGGAGGGGCTTTGGTGCATTTCGTGCACTTACTCCGTACAACCCCCTTTTACGGAGACGCTCATGTATGATGTGCGTCGAGCGCGCAAGTAATAAAACTCTGCACATCACATGGCTTGTGGGCCAGAACTTCTCCGTACACAGTGTCACTTATGAGAGGAACAGGGAGGGGTTCTTTGCGGCGTGCCTGCTCGCGAACGTGGAACACGCGGTTTTGGTGATGTCGTCGTCGTCGTCGATGACCACGCGCGCGGAAAAACTGGCAATAATCACATGCCATTGCTTCGGCGGCGACGGCTGGTTCTGCAGCGCAATATGATCTGACCATGGCGGTCGTGAGGACTTCACCCCAAATGGCCTCGCGCTGGATGCATGGGCCGCTTGGAGGCTAGTGCGCCCCCGCAAGGTCTGCAGCGATTCGTCACGCGCTTCGGATTTGGCCACTTCAAACGCCTTCTCCGCGTGGCGTGCTGTGGCTGCCACGGTCGTTGCGGCCGTCGCAGCCGCTGCTGACGTGGCGCCGACGAGCCACAGCGGTGGGAATACTCCTGGCTGAAATGTCCCGAAAGAGCAGTCGTGAGCGGTCGAGCTATCAGCAGCACCTGCCTGCCTGCCTGTCTGTCGCCGACGCACCCACCCTGTCTGGCTTGGCATCAAGATGACTGGGAAGGTGCGACTTGCCGCGGACTGCAGCTTTGAGCTTCACCCTGTTTCGAGTGCAGCTTCCTGGTTTGGTCTCATCTCGACTGTCTGTCTCGCCGTGTGACGACGTCGTCCGCGCATCACATCACTATCCCATCCCATCCCATCCCATCCCGCCTCGACCTTTCCATTGTCGAGTCATCTGTTGCTTCAGCCGCCCGCCGCTTTGGGTCTTAGTGGGCGCCGGCCGTTCCAACCGCCACCGCACCCTCGCGCCCACCCATCCACAGCCGTGGATACTTTCATCGATTTTCTCCCAGGCAGTCGGATCCCCTCCACCCCCGAACCGGCAGGCAAATAAACACCAGACGCAGCCCACCTACAAGCGAAGCTCGCTCCGTCGCTCATCAAAACGCGGGATGTTACGTCGGCCCTGCACCGCCCGACAGCGCCTTTCCCCCCGGCGGCAACAATCATCGGCAACCATACCATGGATTCTGCTGGGGTGATGTCCGGCCTGGCCATGGACAGTGTAGCAGCGGCCACGGCCGCATCGTCACACGCTTCGACGAGTCCTTCGGCTTCGGCCTCTGTCCTCAGCCCTATGAGTGCTGATGTCGACAGCAGCAACAACTTCAGCTCGCAGGGCCTCCCAACCCAGACGCAGACAGTCAAGCGCCGCTCTGCCGTTGCCTGTCGAAGGTGAGCAATGAGACAGCAATCGCCGCAATCTTGTCCATTCAGGCCGCCTAACTCGTCACTAGATGTCGCCGCATGAGGAGCAAATGTGTCCATGTCAAGGGAAACCCGCCGTGCAAGGCATGTCAAGAAGCCGGCATCCCCGCAGAGCAATGGTGAATCAAGTTCCTCCTCCTGACCCGGCTTGTTCCTCTGCTTGCGGCCGTCTGCGGAGCTGTTGCACGTCGTTGTCTGACCATCGCACAGCATCTTTCCTGTGAGAGGCCAGCCTGATCTGGACCGCGACTATCGTCATCCTCGCACGAGGACAGAAAAGACGAGCAAAAGTCGCAATGCTGCAAAGCGTTCACATTCCGTCACGGATGAATCCTCTCCCGTGCCTCACCACCGTCTGGCAGATGACTGGACTGATCTCCCTCCCATTGAGGAACTCATCGAGGGCGTCGGCATGTTCTTCAAACAGTACTTCCAGCTCGGTTTCATACCTAGAAAGCAATACATACATCGCCTGCGCCACGAGACGCGCTCAACGAGCCTTTTCCTTCTCACCAGCATACTCGGCGTCTCAGCGCGACTCAGTCCACTTCTCAGGCTACGGTATGGAAGTGGTTTGATGGCAGCTGAGTACTTCACCGAAAGGGCCACAGCTATCTCTATCGAGGAAATTTATGAGCCACCCACGCTTGAAAGGTGTCAAGCGTTCTACTTGCTGAGCATCGCCCAAAGTAGTTCGGAACGCAATAAAAGCTATGTATGTGGGCAGCCAACATCACGCATTTCACAGGTCTTTCAATTCTGACGCTCTGGTTTCCTCGTAGATCAACATGGGCATCGCTGTCCGGTTGGCTGTTTTGCTACAGCTTCAACTTGAAGAAACATATCAAATTCCTAATCTGAGCCATGAGCACATCGTCCATGCCGAAAGCGCTCGCCGGACAATTGTGAGTAGCTACCGCAGGGCTGCGAAACTTGCCTGTCCCCTTTCCCGCATGCATGCATGCAGTACGGTGACTGATGCCGGACCAGTGGACTCTACACAGTCATGATAATCTCCACTCGGGCACGTCGTCTCCCGCTTCGCTTCCAGCCTGCGACATCACCACGCTGCTGCCCTGTAGCGAAGAGGACTTCTCCAATGGCCGAGTACCCAGGTCGCGGGCCTCGTTGGAGGGCACGCCGCCCGCCATTGACAACCCAAAGTCGACTCGTGACCCTAACCGATCACTATTTGCGACGTTGATGCAGGTGCGCGGCTGGTGGGGGCTTGTAGGACGGCGAGCCATTCGATATCAGAAGAGCCCAAAGCCGTGGGACTCTGGGAGCGAATTTGCCCAGACTGCTCGAATGCTGCGCGAATGGGAGCAGGACTTGCCACATGAGCATCTGTGGAGCACATTTCTCTTCAAAGGGTACAAGTCAGAAAGCCAGGAATTGGCCTATGTCTGTGTGACCCTTATGACAAGGTTGTCCAACATCATTCTGAGGCGCCCGTATCTAGTGGAGTATGTCACACCTTTTGCCTTTCTCATCTGTCGCACGGTGACTTTGCCGCTAACACGGTCACAATTTTCAGCATCATCAAGCCTGATAGGAAAGACACGACCAAGCACGCCTTCTACCGATCCATGTCTGACGAACTCTTTGCCAGCGTCTTCGGCTTATACGAGCAAGTCGATGCTCTTTTCACAAATCGGTCTGCGGACGAGAGCATCGGAGCGCACACGGCAGCTTTCTGCGTGTACACGTGCGGCCTGTTTTCGACCTACCTCTGCAAATATTCTGACAGTATGTCGCGGCGCCCATCCCGCCTCACACCCTGTCTGCCATCGTACAGTTGCTAACTTGATCCATCACATAGTCTGTCGGGACAAGACTCTTGTTCGGAGTGGACCCATAATGGTGCAGCGCTCCATGAGTATTCTCAAGGAGCGTCAGAAGGTCTGGTCCTTAGCTTCTCGCTGGTTAGAAGCGCTCGGAAAATTGTCGCTCAACCTCGTACCGGCCGCATACGCCCATGACGGCACTTCGGACGACGGCAGGGATCCCATGGCCCGGGCAGGTCGACAGCTGCCACCTTTGTTCCCCAGCTTTTTTTCGTCAACGCGCATGGCGTCGCTACCGCCACCGTCACACCCAAACCTGCCCGAAGTAAATGTCCTCCCTAGGCTCGGCGTACAGCCGGAACCACTGCCACCGGCATCATCCATCGGGTCGCCCCTTGGTAACAACAACTTCGCCAAGTCGCACACTGGCACCATGGTGGATGGCGTCCATCATCTGCCATCACCGCCTCAGCAACAAGCGTATACGCACCGCGCGTCTGGAAAGTCTCCCCAAGCCTACCCCAGCCCTCACCACACATCACAACAGCCATACGCGCCGCTGCCAATCAATCACAACCTCTATCCTTCACCACAGTCTCTGCACCAAGCTGGACGCTACGAGGTCGATGGGGCCGGATTGGTCATGGAATCCTACGACTCGCCTCAGATGGCATCCCAATATGGCGCGACGCCATACGTCCCACCACTCGAGCCCGGAACTGACGGGTTCGAGAACGAGCTGCAATTCTACCTGAATGGGCCAACACTCCACTCGGCGAATGCGATCCCCTGGCTGACGACATTGCAATGAGCGAGGAAGAAGGAGGGAGGGGTTGAAATAAGACACATCTTGTCGTTATCTATGACGCTATGAGATACCATCTTTCTAATATATCCTCGACATGAAAATGAATAATTTGTAGAAACCTCATATACAGAATCTACAACTACAAAGATGTACAAACAGGCAGTGGCAACACGACATGCATATTGTGACGCTTATAGTGATGTTCAAAAGGCCTCACGAATCACATGCAACATTCACGACGCCCAGTGACCAAGGACAATGATGAATCATCGTGTGTTGTCTCATTGAAGTTGCTGAACTGGGTGCGCCTGCTCTACGACCAAGGTACATCACTTGATATTCTTGTCCGAAGCCACCGCCCGCTGCCAACTCATCCCAGCCCAAGCGATTCTGATAGACCGCTCAGACTTTGTCCGTCGCTTTGCACAACGTGTCTCCAACACGCTCTTCAATATAATGTCACGATTCGTTCGTCACCCTTGCTTGCCTTCCAGAGTATGATGATACGAGGAGTAGAGGGAGAAAAAAGGATCCCGAATCCCGAATGTGCCCATGCGCGCTCTGAACTATCCCGTTCACTTGAAGGGCGTCCAGTTGAAAGCCGGGCAAATGCAAAAGACATGGTGTAGAATCGAAGCAAAAGACGGCTGCCATTATAGCAAGAAGGAGGTAAAGACAATGCGAGGGGGGGGGG